>JAYMSP010000682.1:0-43927 GCA_036897095.1 Plantago elongata | reverse complement strand
CCGTAGTAAATAAGTCTGCCTTGTCCTATACTTGTTGGCTTGAGGTTGATTATGTCTAGTTGATGCATTTAATTGTCATGAGGTCGTTTGAACCTGTTGAAGTAAAATGAGTACGTTGGTTGGTCTCACATGATTATAGGGAAGTAGATGCGTAAGTGTCTTTCTTGTCGAAATTGCTACTTGCTTCTAATTACTGTTGGGGGGAAATATTAAGGGAGTCTTGTAATTATTCCCGCGTAAAATTTAAGTAGTATTTTCCTTACCAGGAACTTCATACTCTGAGAACTAGCAAGGAATGATTTAAAGGTGAGTGATAACTAGCTTTCGACGTCAGGCCCTGGGAAAAGCTAAAGTGTCATCTTTCCTTGTCTTAAATTCCAGTGTTTATTTCTGCTTCCTTATCTGTCTGTCTAATGTTACTTCTGCTACGCGATGACATACTGACTAACCCGACCTGAGTACTAATTGCGATTATTTGACTAGCGGGGAATCTGTCCAAACTGAATTTTGAGTGTATCGTGACCCTGACTTGACATCATGTTATTCCGGTTATCCTGCGATAGTGAATCTAGTTTATGAATATCGGTGTTTAGTTTGTGAATCTAGTTTGTGAAGCTCGGCATCTAGTTCTTTCCACGTGTTAAATTCTCGTAGTCATTCTGCTCCTTGAGCTATCTGTTTGAAACCACTTTGTCCATGCGACGATACCCTGACTAAACCGACACGAGTACTAACTGCGATTGTTTGATTAATATTGAGTCCAGTGAAACCAAAATTTTGCATGTGTCTTGATTTTAGCATATTAGGGCAGTCGCTAAGTGCCATACGGAGCGAAGTGCTACACCGCGTATTCACGGTGGGAGACACCACTCGAGTCCGTAGGGGCCACCTCTAGAGGACTAGCCTATATTGTTTAATGATCCTGCCGGTCGCTAAATGGCATACGGAGCGAAGTGCTACACCGCGTATTCACGGTGGGAGCCACCACTCGAGTCCGTAGAGGCCACCTCTAGAGGACTAGCCTATATTGTTGATTTCGTGCCTTACTTGCAATTTCCATACATGTTCCCGTTTGTGTGCTTGACGGTCTAACCGTGAGTGATAACTGGCTTTCGGCATCAGGCCCTGGGAAAGTTAAAGAGCTTCATTTCAATTCCTGTACATGTTCCTGTTTATCTACTTGTCTATGAGTGATTAGGAGCTTTCGGCATCCGGCCCTGGGAAAGTTTGCTACTAGTCATTCCTCGCACTTTCAATTCCTGTATATGTTCCTGTTTATATGCCTGCCTGCCTGACTGTCTAACCTTGACTGCGACTACTCGAGGACGACCGACTGACTCCGACTCGCTTACCGATATAGATTGCTAACAATATAACTGTAGACAACCTGTACTTAGGATACCTTACCTATATTGACTTAATATTCTGTTATTCCGGTTACTGATTAATACTGTACCCCGAGTCCGTTTACTGATCTTGTTTACTGATCCTGTTTACTGATCCTGTTACTGATCCTCATGAATTGCATTGCACGAAAACTGTTTCATGAAAAAGCAACCATACACTGTTTTCTGGAAAAAAATTGAAAACCGGCCTGGTCGACTTGTTCGACAACCTGTTTAAAGCGGTCTGCAGTGCTATTCTTTCGAGCCCCTACTTGCTTGTTCGGACTATTCAAACGGTCTCACATGTGTGTTGCGATGAGTCATGACCATCATAAAAGCAACTACCGCGCGGTCACGCCGCTACTTGTTCGGACCATTCAAACGGTCTAATTAGTGTATTGCGATGAGTCATGACCATCATAAAAGCAACTCCCGCGCGGTCACGCCACTACTTGTTTATTTGATCGATACCTGATCAGTTCGGTCTAGCCCAAGACAGTTACTGTTTCAGTACTGTGAATCTGGCACCTTTCATGTGCTATGATCTTGCTTGCTTGCTTAAGGTTTCCCCACTGTTTAAATTTGTCTGATCAGCGTGTTGTGTTGGTTTGTTGTATTGTTGCATTCATACGCATATATTCATGCATGCTTGATTATCCTCACTGAGTCCATGTGACTGACACTCTCCTTGTTTCAATAATCCCACTTTCCCAGATTTTGAGCACGAAGAGAGGACTGGGTAGCTAGGCATACCGACAGACTCTGGCTTGTTCCGCTGCTGACTTTGTAGTTGTGTGTTTTGACTTTCGAATTATAAATTATAGTTGGGCTTTTAATAACTATTACTCTGAAATATTTAATATATCTATGTATTTGGATGTTCGGCACAATCCTTGACGTTCGGACCAGACCGAGACCTTACATTAGGTTTCTCCAAAAGGCCTCATACCATAGGAGAGTGGTGGTCTACATATATACCCTTCATCTATTTTACTCACAAGTGATGTGTGATGTTGGGTATTACAATCTATCCCCCTTAAATTCTCAACGTTCTCGTTGAGTCTTTTCGGGGGTTGTCCCGAGACCAACCATCCATACAAGATTCAAGAGGTGACTCTCACAACCCATGCAGTATAGCACTTTGCCCCGCATGGCACTTAGTTCCCCCAATTTCGGATAACCTGGCTCTGATACTATTTGAAACGACCCGACCACTAATGAGATGAGACCCGGCCCGTTGGACCGACAAGGTTACGCATGCATGTCCCACCACTCAGTATGAAATTGTTCGCCTTGTTTGTAATGACCCGGCCCGTTGGGCCGACAAGGTTACGCATGACTGTCCCACCACTCAGTATGATATTGTCTGCTTTGGGCCGGAGCCCACACTAATTTTCTTTTGAGTTTCCTCAAAAGACCCATACCATAGTAAAGTGGTGGTCTACATATCTACCCCTCTTAAATTCTCGACGGCTTCGCCGAGCTTTCTTGGGGATTGTTCCGGGACCAACCATCGGTGCAGGATTCTAGAGGTGGTCCATACGGGTTCAAGGTGGCTCCCACCGCCCATACAGTGTAGCACTTTGCCCCGCATGGCACTTAGTTTCCACAATTCCGGACAGTCCCACTCATATACCATTTGTAACGACTTGACCACTAATGGGCGAGATCCGGCACGGAAAGGTTACGCATGTTTGTCCCACCACTTGGTATGATATTGTCCGCTTTGGGCCAGAGACCGCACGGATTTATTTTTGGGTTATCCCAAAAGGTCTCATACCATATGAAGAGTGGTGGTCTACATACATACCCTTCATCCCTTCCACTCACAAGCAATGTGGGACGTTGGGTATTACAATCTACCCCCTTTAATTTCTCGACGTCCTCGTCGAGCTTTCTTGGGGGTTCTCTCGGGACCAACCATCCGTGCATGATTCTAGAGGTGGCCCCTATGAGCACAAGAGGTGGCTCCCACCGCCTATGTAGTGTAGCACTTTGCTCCTCATGGAATTTAGTTCCCGCAATTGCAGATAACCTAGCTCTGATACCATTTGTAACGACCCGGCCACTAAGGGATCGATACCCGATCTGTTGGACCAGCAAGGTTATGTATGACTGTCCCACCACTCTCCTATGGTATGAGGCCTTTTGGAAAACCCAAAAATAAATTCGTGCGGGCTCCGACTCAAAACGGACAATATCATACGCATTGTAATACCCAACATCCCACATCGCTTGTGAGTGAAAGGGATGAATGATATATATGTAGACCACCACTGTACTATGGTATGAGACCTTTTGGAAAAATTCAAAAACAAATTCGTGCGGGCTCCGGCCCAAAGCGGCAATATCATACCGAGTGTTGGAATAACCATGGGTAACCTTGCCGGCCGAACGGGGCGGGTCTCGGTCCATTAGTGACCGGGTCGTTACAAATGGTATCAGAGCGGAACTATCCGGAATTGCGGAAAAAGTACTATGCGGGGTAAAGTGCTACAATGTATAGGCGATGGGAGCCACCTCTTGGGCCCATAGGGGCCACCTCTAGAATTTTGGATGGATGGTTGGTCCCGGGATAGCCCCAAAAATAGCTCGACGAGGACGTCAAAAATTTAAGAGGGGTAGATAATACCCAACAACCCACATTGCTTGTGATTGGAAGCGATGAAGGGTATATATGTTGACCACCACTCTCCTATGGCATGTGGCCTTTTGGGGAAACCCAAAACAAATTCGTGCGGACTCTGGCCAAAGCTGACAATATCATACCGAGTGGTGGGACAGTCATACGTAACCTTGCCGGCCCGACGGGCCGGGTCTCGGTCCATTAGTGGTCGTGTCGTTACAACTTAAGTGTACCCCAGGATAAATCCTAGAGAGTAGGCGTCTCTTTGGTTGCGTGAAGTCTCATGGACAGATGGCTATGTATTCTTGTGTGCTAGCAGATCTACTCCATCTAGAGTATAAGGTTGCTTGTGCTCTTTAGCACTGTGATCGTATAGATCTGGAGTTTATCTAGTAGAATACCTCTTCGTGTTCTAAGCCTTATACCGTGCATAAGGGTATTTGGGTTGATCGTCTAGAGTATAGGGTTGCTTGTGCTCTTTAGCACTGTGATCGTATAGATATGGAGTTTATCTAGTAGAATACCTCTTTCGTGTTCTAAGCCTTATACCGTGCATAAGGGTATTTGGGTTGATTGGCTAAACTGTAGCCAGATCTATTCGGGTACCTAACAATCTCTATCTTGACGGGCTTAGAGTTTGAATAAGAAATTCCTCTGGTCGTTATTGAAATTTCTGGTAAAGCAATGAAGTATACTATTTGACAACATTCATTGTCAAATCTCCTCCTAAAACATATATTATTAGAGTTGTTTTCCATAATTGTACCACTTAACAATCTCATGCTCTTCAATTTGACCATCAACAATCATATATGCTAGAAAATCAATTTTCACACATCTTTACGGTAACCTAATTCCACTTATGATATAGGTCCATAGATTCATCGATTTCAGATCTAAAGGGTTGGGTGATGCGTTATCCAACACCTGTGTCGAAGAACCAACATCACCCGGTGATTGGCTCGAAGGATCGTGGAATTCATTCGTTTCTTAATAATGTAATATGTCACATGGACAACTACCAGTGTTATATTTTAAATTGGTTTTGCTAATATCTATGAAAACTATAATACAATTATGAAAAATGCATATAGTAGTATCATCATGCTTATAATTAAAATGTACTCCCTCCATTCCTACTTCATCTTCCCGTGTTCTATTTCGGCCTCCCCAACTTCATCTTCCCACCCTTTAAATGAAAAATCTCTCTCCTACTTTACACACCATCTCATCCACTCTATTCCTTACTTTATCATCATTTTTCTACTTTATTCATTATTATTTTTACTTATCAACTTCTCTCTTTCATCATTACTTTTCTCTTAAAACTTGTCCCCGAACCCACGGGAAGATGAACCCGGGACGGAGGGAGTATTATTTTAAAAAGTTCAGGAGTAAGTATAGTAAAAATGAAAGATTTTCATAATCTATTGAAAAATCTGATTTCACAAAAAAGAACTGATCAAAATTACTACTAATCGATCAATAATGTTTACATAAATATCTCAAGTAAACAATACATTCACTCACAAAAGTCACACCACTCCCTCTCTATAAAATACCTAGTTAGAGAAGATATACGCCCCCCTCTCTCGTTACCCACTCTATATTCTCCATCAGAAATTTTGGTGTTTCAACACGAAGGCAATCAAATCTCTCCCTCATCGAATGATCTAAAGTGAAACAAACTAATCCAACATATATTAGGGGGAAAGTACACTTAGGAAAATATTAATTGTTTTGATATGTACAAGATATTCTGATATTATTGAGAAGTTACATTAATTTGGTTAACTAAACAAATTGAAGTTAAAATATGTGATTACAATTTAAAAGTTCCAAGTCATTCTCGGATATAAATGTGGATAAATATTTTACATCTAGCTATATTATGAAATATTATTTCATTTTGTTTTATATATTATAGCACGATTAATTAAGACGTGACCTGAAATAGTTATCGAGTATTACTATGTAGGGTTTGATCTTATTTATAACCATTGACGTATAAGTGACCATATATATAGCCCCGATAGCCTAGTCAAAGAATATGGTGAAGATGCGCCATATATGTAGGGTTTTTTTATGTAACAATAAAACTATAAATCATGTTAATATAAATCCAGTTCCTTATTCCATTCAAGATTATATAATTTAATTAAACATTCTAATACATTGGCAATTAGCATTTTCTTGTTGTACCGCAAACTAAGCATGGATGGAAGTAGATCCATCTGAATAGTTGATGAAGCTGCCCTTGCCACCAGCACCATCACCTGAGAAGCTGCCAGAGCTGTCACTTCCACCGACACCTCCAACTTCGCTAGCTCCATCATTGGAACAATTTTAATAACACTTGCACCGCATGCGAACTCCCTTGCATCTGCCAAATGAAAATCCTTCACTTCCGCATACTGTAGAATAATTACTATCACTGAAGCATAAACCTTGGAAATTTTGACTTTTAGATTCGCACATTCTTGCTTCTGCCTTCATATCTGCACAATGTACCCACAAACACAAAAATGCTCGTAAATTATATAAAATTTTTAATCAATTATATATGTCAAAAACATTTTGAAAACCACTTATAAGATTAATTTCAAACCCCGTGCACTGGATAATTTACAAGTTTTAAGAATACTGTTTAGTAACTTATAGTTTGGAAAGGCAAGACTAAAAGAGCAAAAATTCTTACAGGACATGCAGAGATAGTGAACAAAATGAATCCATAAAGCCTTGTATCTAGTATCCATGAATAGATTATTGTTATGTACTTTCGAGTAAACAAATGAAGTTCCTGATGTACCGATCAAAGTACTTCAGTTTCTGGCACAATTGTGTGAATAATCTTGATAATATGATGAACCAATTTGTATATATTGATTTGAAGGAGATGAATACTCCAAATGATTGATACAATAGTTTGGTTCTCAATGAGACTACTATATATACGAAAAGAAGATAATTAACTTAAATATATTAACTAACTATAACTAACTAATTATAATTTCTCTAAGAAAGTGCATTGATTTTTATACAGTAAAGTGAGAACTAAATGTTCCAAGACTTACAAAATATATTTGCCAAAGTCCCATATATAAGGGCACATCAATTAATATTCCATGCCAAATTATTGATTTGAACTTTGAGATTTATTTAAACTTCTTATAAGAAAGTTGTATAGAATGTTAGTGAATTTACTGCTATTAATGAACTTTCACACTCTCTAAGTTTATTGTTGTGATAATAAATATTTGAGGAGTAAATTGACTTTGAAATGATTTATTTGGTGTTGTCACATAAATCTGAGTCTTGGTGCATTTTCGTTTGCAATAGCCAACAATTAAGTGTACAAGAAATGGTAACTAATATGTATTGTGTTTCTGAAATATTTATACCCAATTATAATTCATATAGTGAGTCGAGTATTAAATATTTGAGATCATGTATCAAGATTTTTAAGGTAAAATTGTTATCCTTGAGAAAACTTGAAATTTATGGAAAAAAATCAGACAAAGAAAATGGTCCGGCCGATATTTAAATTCATTTTTTATTACTATAATGTAATATTATTTTTACTAGTTATTGTTTATACAAGAAAAAATAGAGGTTTTTCAACGCAGTGCTTCTCTTTCATAAACTGCACGATCCCATAAATGTAGTGATAAGTTTGGCAATTTATAAGGAAAAATTCAAAAAAAAATCCTTCAGTTGTATCATTTTTGAGAAAGGTACATTTATTTGTTACCGTCCAATTTTAATACCTTAAATTGATATTTGTCCAACTTGAGTACTCCGTCGGTCAAAATTGACGGAGCCGTTTATTTTGACCAGAAAATTTTTTTAAATATACCTTAAGTTGTGTCGTTACAAAAATGGTACCTTATTTTAGTGAACGTCCAATTTTAGTACCTTATATATTCATTTGTCCAATTTGAACTGTGTTTCGAAACCTACCAGGTCGACCCGGTTCAACCACGACTCGGTATGTACACCGGTCCAAAAATCCCATAAACTCGGGAAAAACCGTCACCAGGTAAAAATTGAGATTACTCGGTAAAACTCGGTGAAATCGGTAATAAACCCGGGTTGAACCGGTTCGAATTTAAAAAAAAAGAAAAAGGAAGAAAACCAATCCAACTTGCCCGAATTCACTCTTTCTTCTTTGTAATTCTTCACTCTACCAGTTTTACTTATAAACCAAAACTAACGACGGATATAAATTATCAGATTATAATCATAAATGGTTAAATCCATTACGACGGATAATATTATCCGTCGTTAGTATACTGACGGAAAATTTTATCCGTCAGTAATGTCTAACAATATACGTCGCTAGTTGCCAGCCAAAACTAACGACAGATACAAATTATCCATCGTTAGGTTTAACGACGGATAGGATAAATTCGTCGTTATCCACGAATTAGAGAGAACTGCCTAATTCGTGGTTTTAATGACGGATATCCCTTATTCGTCGTTGATAACCTGATTTTTTTTTTTTTTGAAATTCTTGTACCTGATTAGTCAATTTTAACCTGTTATGTCACCAAAACACTTATAAACAAATGACATTGTAAATTAATGAAAATTTCATATAAATTATCATAAATCAAAGAAATTCATCAAAGTAAACATATTCATACAAATTAAAGTTCAATTATCGTAAAAGAGGCAGAATTAGTTCAATGTATTAGAGTAATAACTAAACAGTGTCTACTGATCATCAGTTGATAGCTACGTTGGCTCATGAGCTCCATCATCTTTCTCATCTCACCGATCTCTCGGCTCTACCTTGCCCTCGTGTGTCTTGAACTTTGTATGCAGAGAATCAATCTCCAGCTGTAGAGGAGTGACTATCTCATCGACCTCCTGTTGAGTGTAATGGAGACCTGCTGACTTCGATGAGGATGACTGACCAATAGAAAAGTTGGCCGCACGTTTCTTCCCTAGACTCCCCACTCCATAAACCCGACCTTTCTCGTCTGGTGGGTTCACTTCTAGGAAGATACGGTCCTGCGTCTCAATAGACAACTCCTTAGTCTCTGTCCTCTCAGTGATCCTCCTCCGCACCCAGTCTGCAATATTTAGAACATTCATATGAAATAAGATATTAGTATAAGTAAAACATCTATTTGTTATAGTAGAAATTAAAAAAGAAAAAGTATGAAACTGTAAAGAAAAAGGAATATTGTAACGCTATCTGCTCGGCCCTCTTGTCTACCCAAACACCTCCCTTCGAGATCTACGAATAGAGACCACTCTCGATTATTTTTGGATCATTCCATCTCGAACTCATTTTCTTTCTCAATTAAACTTAAAATTGTAAAACAACCTCTAAAAATTCAATTTTATTAATTTCGACTTCTAAACACTATTATAATATATTAAATATGTTTTTAGTAAAATAAAAAAATAATTTTTTTTTAATTTTAAACCTTAATAAATTATAAAACGACTTAAAAAATGCAATTTCATTAATTTCAATATTTAAGCACTCTTATAATATGAATAATATGTAAATAAAAATTAAAAAGATTAAAAAATTTCATGACGTGATGACGACGCGTCACCACTAAAAAAAACGCACGACGACGCGTCGTCGCGCGTCACCATCAGAGATGGTCTAATATATATTCTAAGTGAGTTTTTGCAAAATCATGCAAGGACCACATTAATGCTCTTTTAGGAGTCATTAAATACATTAAAGGAAACAATAGGTATTTTTATGTCTGCAAATCTAAATTATAAGTTAAATTTTGGCCTATTGTGACTCTGATTATGCAACCTGCCCCAAGATGAGAAAATCTTCTACATGATATTGGATGTTTCTTGGAGCTTCTCTTGTACTTTGGAGATCAAAGAAGCAGCATATTGTATGTAAATCTTATGGAAAAGCAAAATGTAAGGGCTAAGTCTTTTGCTTGTGGTGGAATCACCTAGCTCTTTTCTTTACTTACTGATTATGGGATACAAACCCTCCCTCTCCCATTTGCAACTTTTCTTACCAAGAGTCCCATTCTTCATGAATGAACGAAATATGATGAAGTGAATTGTCATTTCTTTAGAGAAAAATAATTAAGGGAATAATCAAAGTGAAATACATTTCCACCTAGAATCAAAATAATTAAGAGAATAATCAAGGTGAAATACATTCCACTAAGAATGAAAATAACTAGGGGAATAATCAAAGGTGAAATACATTTCCACTATGAATCAGTTAGCCGACTTTTTAATAAAAGCAACCCCTTGAGCGAATTTTTAATAAGTTATGTGCAAGTCAAACATAGAAAAAAATTATATTCCCTTGGAGGAATAATGTTGGAAAGAAAATAAAAATAAAACGACTTTTGAAAAGGAAAAAGGATCTGATCGAAAAAGTAAAGGAGCTTGGCATTTAATATGAGAAGTTTAACAAGTCAGCGAGAAGCAGGCACGTTGGATGGACATGCACGGAGTCGTGAACTGATATAAAAAAGAGCTTGAAAGGTCATTTGGTACAAAAAATCAGATGCACCATATCCTTTTTTATGTACAATATCGGTACTGTGTCTATACATCTAGAGTTTTGTCCATCCAATCAAATTCGACGGCAGGATTAAGTTGTTTCTAAGCAAATGTTTCGGGCTTTTAGAATTGGGATTTTCGTGCAAGATAAGCCATAGAATTGCTTTTTCCTAATCATCTCTTAATACCCTCCTAACTTAATACCCGTCTACAATTAGGGTTCATGTATCTTTTCTCCAAACAGATTTCAGATATACGAATAAATTTTTAAAACTTAATCATGCCGCTTTTATTAATTGTTTCTAACGTTATATATCTATCATTTTTTAACGTTACACCTAACTTTATATATTAATAAAAGAAAAAGTCACCGCACACCTAAAAAATAATTAAAAAAAGAACTTTAATTTACCTAAGTAAACATTTCCAACCAAAGGTATACACTTTTAGACCAGTCATGTTTATCACACATTCATGTTTTATAAACTTTATTTTTTGTGATTCACTTAAAACTACCTACCAATCATGATGTATAAAATTCTCTGGAATAGAGTACAATACTCCATGTTTAGCGAAATTTAATAATCGAATTCAGGGATCAACCCAAAACAAGACGCATATGCATAAACTTCAAATTAATAAACGTCACAATTGACTAATTAGATGATTAACCACCTATTGTGTACGAAATCATACAAGGCCATATATAGGGACAGGTAAAACCCTACATATATGTCGCATGGGGGTGTGTCGCTTCATACTTTATACGTCACTAGTTACAAATAAGATCAAATCCTACAGTAATAATTCTATAATTATTTCAGGTCACTATCTTAAGTAACTATACTCTTATATATAGTAAAGAGTGAAATAGTATTTATAATATAGCTAGACGTAAAATGTGTATCCACATTATACCTGAGAATGACTTGATACTTTTGAATGGTAATCATATCTTTTAACTTCAATGTGTTTAATTAATCAATTTATTGTAACTTCTTTGTAATTTCAAAACATCATTTACTTATAAAAATAATTAAAATTGTTCCTGAGTGTACTTTCTCCTATTTATCCTTTGAATTATTCAATACACAATGATAGTTAAAACATTCACATTTCATTTCTTTTAAGGTGATTCAATATAGTGATTTTATCGCCGCCGTGTGAAATTTTGTGTGTGTGTGTAAAAGCTACTGGACGGTTTAATTTGTAGTTTATGATAGTTCTTTATTGTGAAAACTTGAATTCCAATAAATTATGAAAATCTTCTTTTTTACTATACTTATTCTTGAACCTTTTAAAATAACATCTTTTAGGAAAAATTACGTATGCTAAAATTTAAATTGACCCACATTTCAGATTTTTCCATGTTAACATAAATTACAGATAGACCCATTTTTTTACCAAGGAGAATTCTAACAATTACACCAACCCCAAAGGTCAACTTTATCTTACATTTTATCTTTTCTTTATAATTACATAGTTATATTAGTTTCCGTTTATAGCCTAAAAATATTTATTTGTTGTAAAAAGTTCCTCAAATGTTTTGTTTATTAAACTTTTAACCATCCTTCACTACTCATCTTCTTCCCGACCGCCAAAACCACCCACCACACCACCACCCACGGAGCTTCCATGGAAGAAGAACTTTGCTTCTGCAATTGGGAAGCTTAAAGCTTCCATGTGCTTTCGCCATGGAAGATAGTTTCCGGCGATAGGAGTTTTTCACCGTAGTGGTGGTTTTCCGGCGTGGTGGGTGGCGGGTGGTGGTTGTGTTGGTAGTGGGCAATAAGAAGGGTGGTTGTTTTTGTAATTAAGTTATAAAATATTAAAGGCAGTTGTGTAATAAGATGAAACTTATAAATTGTAATTGAGTTTATTTAATTTAATTTACCATTATTTTATTATTGGGCAACTCAAAAATAGAAATTTGAATTTCAATGTAATTCATTGCCCATTGCCAATCTGAGAATGAATATACAATTGAGTCAAATTTAAGGGAATCATAAGTAATTCGCTCTATATTTTATTAGAGCAACGATACTACTGTACATAGATAATCCCAAACCAGTATATATATATCACATTGTTAGTTGTCCAACTGACATTTTACATTATTCAGAAACAAAAGGAGTTCCACGATCCTTTGGGCCAACCACCGGGTGTTGTTGCTTCTCCGACTCAGGTGCTAGTTGACGCACCGACCAACCCTTTGGATGATTTACCGAAAACCATGAATCTATGAACATACATCATAAGTGGGAATATGTTACCAGAGAGAGGTGGGAAAAAAATGATTTTCTAGCACATTTGATTGTTGATGGTCAGATTGAAGTTGAAATTAAAGAGCATGACATAATTTTCTGAGATACGAATCTGGGAAACTGCTCTAATGATTAATGTATGCGTTGGGAGGGGAGGAGATTTAACAATGAATGTTGTCAAATTGTATATGAGAAAATTGTGAAACTTCGTTGCTTTACTAGAGATGTTCAGTAACGATATTAGAGGTATTTCTTGTTAAAATTTTAAGCCAGTTAAGATAGAGATAAAATAATAAGTCAGAGGATTGTACATCAACATACACACCACTACGGGTATGGGTCGTGCAGTTTAAAAAACACAAACGCTGGAACTATTTTTCTTTTTTTCATGTAAACAATAAATATTAAATATAATACTAAATTATTTTATTAAAAATCTCGATGCGACCTTTAATTTTTTTTAAATTTATTTATCCCGTAAATTTCATATTTTACGTTTTCTCTAGAATAATAATTTTACCTAGAAAATTTTCCATATGTGATCTCATATGTTTAATACTTGACTCACTATATCAATCATAACGGCATGGTTCAAATATTTCAGAAACACAATAACGATTGGGTACAATTTCTTTTACACATGTTTGCTCTTGCAAACGAAAATACTCCAAGTTTCAGATATAGGTGACAATACCAAATAACTCATTTCAAAATAAATTTATTCCTCAAATATTTGTCCACCCAACAATATAATGCCGCTGCACTGATCATAATACAACACTCTTAGAGAGTGTGAAAGTTCACTAATAACGGCAGGTCTATGTAATTTCACAGGGTTGGGCATAATTACTCCGATCTGAAAATTCAATTTAAAAATTCGATAATTCGATCTGAATTAGTCGGATCTTAACATTTCAGATTAGATTTCAGATTGAGATTTTTTAACATTTCAAATTTTATGATCCGATCCATAAATCCACAGATTATCCGATCCAAGCCGATATGTATATATATAGTATATATTTAATTGTTATAAAAAAATTATTAGAATGAAAAGTGAAAATTCTATACATAAATATAATTTAACCATTATAAATTAACCAACCATTTTTTTATAAAGTATACAATCGATTTAAATTTTGAACTTATATATTACTATTAATTTGACTAGTTTACCATTTAGACTTTGTACGACGGATATGTAATACTTGATATTTTATAATTTTAGATGCTAAACTTTATTATGGATATATTCTAATTTCTTGTCCGGTTTAAGGCATATTAATTAGAGTTAGAATTTAGAAATATAATTTTTTTTTAAATTATATTAATTTTCGGATTATGACGTATTTAACTGATCCGGTTTCGGATTAATCCGAAACAAATCCGTAGGCTTCGGATTGGATTACGAATTCACATATTATTAATCCGAATATGGAAAAAATCTGAAAAATGGGATAGGATTGGTTCGGATTGATCCGATGCCCACCCCTAATGTTCACAGACAAACAAAATCACCATGCCTGCTATCAATATGTTCATCTCTCAACTCCAGAAAGCATCGGGTAAAACAAACATTCATCTCCAACTTCCTTAACCTGAAACAAGTCGGAATATAAAGGTAAGAAAAAATGCAAAATTTCATACAAGACTTGTGTCAATCGAACTTCATTCAGTGAGTTGCACGTTTTAAGCAGCAGTCTCTTAAGAGTTCCGAACCTGCCCGCAGATACTGTTGTTTTCAATGAGTTGTGCATTTAAAGAAGCACAATGACTTTAGTGTTCCAAACCTGCAACAGATAGTGAAAAACTATTCCCCAGAACCCTTGGTCTGCTGTCGCAGGGCAAAAACCATCAGAGATTAGATGATTCCCAGCTGTCATATACAGCTCTAATGATTTTATCATGCAGATCACTGCCAGAGCAAGCAACTATGCCTCTGTCAAGACCTTCAAGGAAGATTCCTCTAGAAAAATCTAGAGGTCGTCCTCCTGCATCAGTCACCACACCACCAGCCTCCTGCACCAGGAGAACACCAGCAGCATGGTCCCAAATTTTCTCCTTGTATGTGGACCTTGCAAATCTCATGTAAATCTCAGCTTCTCCACGAGCTATGGCAGCATATTTCACCATGCTATAAACCCGTAGTGGCTTGTTTCTGCATTTTAGAACGACAACATAGTTTACGAGTATCAAGTAACAGGAAACAGATCATAACTGAATCTAAACTTATTGGAAGTAATAACCAATAGAGTGTTTGCTTGAGCCATTTTACACTGTTAAACAATGGGCCTCAGGGCTTCAGAATGGCTCTGTGCATAGCATATAAAAGAAAGCACATTCTTAGATCGTCATATTAAGCCCTTGGAAACAACCTCCGGTACTTGATCAAATTCATCACCTCTTTTCCATGAAAATATTACACATTGTAACTTATAACTTTATAATGAATCACTATACCTTAGCCCCACACTACAAGCAACTCCGGCACTGAAAGAATGGTCTGAGTTAGTCTTTTCAACCGGTTCACAAAATGTTGCCAGTGCAGGATCATTTATGGGAGAGACGCGTATCAGCATCTCATTATTCGGCCAGTCAAATCTCTTGTCTGAGTGAATTAAGGGTTGCATACAAGCTTTTCCACTCCCTTTTTTCGTGTACATCACACACCCTGCTTCCTTAGATAAAATATCCGAGTTAAGTTTAAGTTGACTGTACTTGTTTAATCCATCTTCTTTAACTGAGTAATTTGGACAGCCCAGCACTCCAATCTGAACTTCCCCATTCTCAATCAGAGCAAGAGCTATGGCATATTGGTCTCCACGTACAAAACCTAGAGTTCCATCAACTGGATCAAGCACCCAATGCCTACCTAAAGGGCCCCCAGTTGAGTTACAGCAGTTAATTGCCTCAAGAATTTGTGAAGCGTCTAGCGGTTTATCAGGACCTTTGAGACCGTATCTAGTTGCCTCAGCAAGACATTCATTCACTGCATGGACAACCATTCCTAATAAAGCTGATGACTCGGGTTTAGTCAGTGTTTGAACATCTTCTTCAGCAACAATGGATATGTTTCTACCATAAACATCTGAGAGCATCCAGCTTACTATTGCTTGCACGCTCCAGTCTGTTCAGGCAAGCAAGATTCTCAAGTCACATACAGTACCATGCAAGTGAGATCAGATCCTTCATATAGGCCAGTCAGAGACAATATATTTTTTGCCAATTATAAGTCAAACAATTTGTACTGCACATATGTATGACCTCTTAGCATGATAAATATTTTGATGTAATTTGTTTTTATAATGTTCGTCCACATAATGTCTATGCCTTCCAATTGGAATATCAGTGTAACGCAATGTATTGATACTATAAAAATAAAGTTAGAAATGCTTGCACAAATCAAAATGCCTCCCAAATCCATAAAAAGACAAAAATCATGAGCTTGGAAAAATAAAATAAAAAGCAAAACAAAAATAAAATAAAAAAGATAATGAGTGATATAAAAGCTTGCATAGGGTGTGCTAATGCCATAAAAACTGTATAAGGTGTGCTAATGCTAAAATCAATTAGAATCCGACTGAAATGTAATACTATATCGTTGATCTTAATTTTTATGCCAGAACAAAAATTTGCAGAATTTCCACGACAAGGTGCAGGTGAAGTAGAAAATACCAATCGAAGTTCTTTATGAAATTCTAATGAAGACAGTTCCTGTCCCCTACCTCAAGTATGCACCATAATGCATGACAAATGAACAAGTTAAATGCCTTTTAATAGAATTATACAAATGAATGTATCTCAGGAGTAAAAATACTAACATGACATATATACTAATATATTTTATACATTAATCAAACTTCAAATATAACAAGTTCAGATTAAAATACTAATAAGAATATTTAGCATTTGGCTATCCTCAACTCAACCCTGTAAAAGATTTCAAACAAACCGAAATCAAAGCGAGCAAAGAAAATCAGGCATTATCACATTCAGTGACATAAATTCAAATGTTCTTTCTAAGAATTGAAGATCCATTCCAACAAACACAGAAACCTAAACAGATGTCTTTTCAAACTCTTTCATTGCTCCCTCTTTAGTTACCATATGAAGCAAATGCTATACTGAAATAGATTGCATTCCCAATTCCCTTTTAAAATGTTATTAAACAGAAAGAGTTCACCTCTATCAGTAAACAGCCCCACCTAAGTTACTCAGAATATTTTAGTCTCGAACTTTTGAAAATGGTACCATTTCGCCCCACCTAAATTTATAATAGTATAATTTTTGGAGCCCTGGATGATATTTCGGGCTATGTCCCTAAGGCCTAAGTCACTCTGTAAATTCCGGCTCTGTCTAGCAAAACTAGCTAATAAGTTAACTGGTACTAGTTGATAAGCTAGTTGGTTTTTGTTCAATTGTTTGGTAAAGCCAAGCTGATAGGCCAGCTGGATTTGCTAAATATTGTATATATTTTTAACCACCATTGCCATATCAATATTTGAACAAGCTAAAAGAGAGCTATACCACCAACAATAGATTGCAAAAATCTGTAAAATCGAACGTAAACAATCCAATGCAAGACAGAATCGATTGAAAAGAATCCCCTATTTTGAACACTAGTCATAAATGGTAAAACTCCTCCCACTACAAGGCAACAGAGTAGAAGAAAGCCGGAAAATGGAAAACCCCTAAAACTTAGTTATCATTCATTAATCTGTGAGATTCTGATATAGCAAGAGAAGAAAAAAGAATGAAATTGAAATTGAATAAGAAAAGGGAATGATTGGATTGGAATACGAACCAGCGACAGTGACAAGAGAATCGTCATCCTTAGACTTGACCTGGTGATCAAGATGAGGGTTTGCAAATTGCAATTGATTCTGCACCTTTTCGCATAGAAAACAGGCCATGTGGACAATTCTCACGGCCACATTCATTTCTTTCCAGTATTTCTCTTCCATCTCCATTTTGGTTGATCACCCAAAATAACAAATTCAACAACTACAATCACATAAAGGCAGTGTGTTTACAGGGATGAATGACTGAGTCGGTTGGCATTTTGGGTTGGCAGTGAATTGAATGAATGAATGAACCTGCACGAAAAGTGTGTACAGATGCATCCCTGCTTTATTCTTGCTTTGCTTCCAAATATGTGTTCGTTTAAATTGTGTTCTATTTTATTTTCTTACAATTACAATATGCAACCTCTCAAGAGACATTTTCAGACTTCAGATTCAGACAGTGGCTGCCAACTGCCTGTGTAAAATTCCGTAGGACCGACCCTTTCATATTAACCGTCCGACTGCTAATTGCACCTGTATTCTACATGAAAATTTTACTTTATCAACCCGCTGGCCGATCTCAATTTACACTAAGAAGAAATATTATACTAGGATATATATTAGTTTTATCATGAAATTTATTTATAATATTTCTTTTCAATTTTATTTTTTCAGTAGGTAAAAAGAAATTATTCTAAAATTTGAGAGTTATGCGTTTATAAACTCATTATTGCATTACAAGTTTATATAATTTTATTAAAAAGGTGTAAGAAATTAAATGAAAGAAGAAAATTTAGTCAGATGAATAACAACTGGGTTAAAGATGTGTTATTAAAATATAGTGGTTAGTATAAAATTTATAAATTCTTTATATAGAGTTTTGTAATAAAGAGTTGAGGTGTGTACAATGAAGTTAAATTATTTGTAATAAAGAGTTGAGGTGTGTACAATGAAGTTACTAATTTAATTTTATAAAATAATTGATTGGTTTAAGGTTGTTATGTGATTAGAAAAAATAAAGAGAGATAAAAGAGTAATGGAAATAGAAGACTAATGGTAATTAAAAAAATAAGTTTTAACCCCTTCCAAAGTACCTCTAAAATATCATACAAGCATAGTTGTATAACAAACAGCCTTCAGATTTTAGAACCTAACTTGGACAACAGTACACTCTACAGGTAACCAAGGAAACAATTCTTGCTTAAAATAAAAATGGGAGAATATGTACTTGAAAATTGAAATTTAAGAAGGCAACACTAAATCAGGAGTATGAACACAAGGCAAAATCACACAAGTGAAAGATTCAATTTGTCACATGTATTTATGAATAGCTTTTCACCCTATTTGTAATCAAAATCATCGATGATAATTTTGATAAAGAATATTTGCTAACTAAAACAATTTATTCCTTGAATGGATACAACTTATAAATCAAACGCTCAAAGGATCCGCTAAGAAGAGCTTACAACCTTTCAATACACGAGTAATAGATAAGACTCTGAACGCTCTTTTCTATGGAATGCTGGTATAGTGTGCTATAACAGAACCGAAGATCCATGGCCATTCAATTCTTGGAGAAAAATCCTTGTGTCAAAGAAGAAAAATCGTACTCTTTTCCTGATTGCATAGAACCAGATGATACCGATGATGTAGTCTGTTTGCCAGCACCAAAAGACACATTGCCGTTGGTTGTAGGAACTCCAGCTGCATGCATGCTGTAACACATGAACAAAGCATCATATTATAGAAAAGAAATCTTAAAAAAAAACTCAGGAATAACATATGAAACTCTGATACCAAAGTAACCAAGATGCTGCATATCAATGATACAAATGTTAAACTAATCAATAGATTTATGAAGCTTCATATTCCACGACACAATGGAAGATGTAAACAAAAATTCTGACACGAGATTTTCGGGTCATAAGAAAATTAGATAAGCTAGAAGTGAAAATCTTCAATCAGCACCTCAGACTGATCGGCTTGGTGAAATTACAATTTTCCAGTGCAAACTGAGTTAATTATGTTCCTTATAGTCAGATAAGTTATGAATAAGCCCAGTACAATAGCCCAAAACATATCTGCAGCATGCGTTGAATAAATGGGAAAACGAAAACAGGACAAAATTATAGGTAAGTTAAAGTGAGTGTTTCTAAACTTGTGAAGAAATTAGCTAACAAGTATTGTGAACTGTTTGCATAATGGAGTATTAGTGTGTTACTGTGCATCCATGCACAATCAATTCTTGTATTATGAGGAAAAGCCAATAAGCGAAAAAATAAACAAATAAATAAAAAGCAACCCAACACATGCTTCTGACTTGTTTCAATAGTTGCTTATAAGACAACTTTTAAGCATTTCATAACTTGCAAACACTCCCGAATGCACATTTTGCTTGAGTTGAAAGTAGAATAATAGATAATCCTGCTGTGGTAGAGCTTGCAATCTGAAAAACAGTAGCAGAATGTGGCTTTCTTCTCATCATTTTAATGGTGTGGATACACTCAGTATCCACTTATCAATGTGTGTTTTTGACTACTTATTGTCCAGTAACATCTAAAGTTGCTTGTTTTTTTGGGTGTGGAACTGTGCATTTTTTATTTTCTCTTTTCCCATTGTTTTAAAGGTTATCTAAACAGTTGACATCTTCAAGAGAATTTCATTTCCATCACTCGTAAGATATATAATATGACGAGTCTAAATAATAATAATAGTAGTAGTAGTAGTAGTAGTAGTAGTAGTAGTAGTAGTAGTAGTAGTAGTAGTAGTAGTAGTAGTAGTAGTAGTAGTAGTAGTAGTAGAGGGGTGAGCTGTGGACAACACTGATGTGCACATACCTAGGCGTTGGGAGACCGAAAGAGTTACCAGCTGGATTTGCAGCCATATTGCCCATCTAATCGAGAACCAACAAAGACAAAGAAAAAGAAAGTTGGGGTATCAGTAAATCGAGAATCTCAGACTAAGGCTACAGCATCAGATCTCACTTATTTACCTGCATATATTTTGCCATATCAACTTGGCCAGCTGATGGCATACTCATACCAGGGAACTGATAGCCAACATTTGGCCAACCTTGGACAGGCATGTTGGTGGCGTTATTCCCTGCTTGTGCATTACCAGGACCTTGCATTTTTCCTCCAGAAGCATTGGCAGCTGCAGCAGCAGCCATCACTAAAGACTGTTGTTGAGCTAGCAAAGCAAGTTGTTGTTGGTGAAGAGAAAATGGTGAAACAGCATTGGACTGCAACATTGACAAGAATGGTGTTGGTCGATGGATTTACAAAAATAGAGCAGCGGCATGCAAAGATGGGAAAAAAATATCTCTTTTTTTAAATTACAAAAAGTAAAAAAAGAAAAAAAGGGAAGAAGAAGAAATAAAGCAACACCCAATTGCAATTAAAAGGGAGGAAGCCAATCCTCTAACAAGACTGATGTTACTCTTAAGGGCAAGAGTACCAAACTCATCTGCTCTAATGAAGATATAACAAGTGAATATCTGTTGAAGGTGAAATTACAACATCCGAAGACAACTCAAGTGCTCTACTACTAGTTAATGTTCCTTGTGCCAGTAAAGCCTCAACTAATTACTCAGATTTATTTGCCGATGACGGAAGACAACTACATCAATTATAGGAAGAATTATGGCAACACTACAATACTAGCCTATATAATGACTCAAGAAAATCATTACAATAGAGGCAAATGAGTTGGGCTTCTTTGGCAAGCATTGGCACATAAAACTATGCAGCAGTAGGGTTCATATTTTTCTGTCAAAAAACATACCTTCTCGAAGAGGGACATAATGTCGTTTGTTACATCTTTTTGAGGTTTTATGGTCGCCAAACTAGGTGTAATTGATGGTGCATCATTAAATAGATCTTCAATTCCAGGAGAAGTTTGGCTCTTATTGTTGTCAATTTTAACTGTGCCGTTCTTTTCTGTTGATGAAAGTGCATCAGCAGCTGCAAGTTCACAGAGATGTTAGTTCCAGAAGAAACATGCATATGCACAAATATGTATCTAACCAAAAGGGTTATTTGTGAAACACCCCCTGGATAATGTCAACATTGCAAACAAACCCATGCTCTGTCAACTTGTTACATTAGAACCCCTCGCCGTTTATAAAATATTCCACAAAGTAGTCCAACTCCAACCTTAAACTTTCCATCCCTACCCCTGGTGGTGTCATATAACCTATTAAATTTCTTTAAAAAAATAACTGAAAAAGTTCAAACGAGCTGCCATGAGCAGTAGTGGGGCGGAGCTGTAAATGCTCTCCCATTGGCAGAGCAATTAGGCTCTGCCAGGGTGGAGAGCTCGGCCATTTGCACTTTTGCAGTATCTAGATCTGAGCTTTTTTAATTTATATTTTTTAATTTTTTTTTCTCTTGTTTATTTTTGATTTTTAGTCTTTTTTGTTTTAGCATTGACCCTTTGAAAATTAACACCGAGGGGGTATCATGCTTATGTAGACTGAGTTTATATATATAATTATTTATTTATATTTTTTATACTGACATCATCCAAGCGGTGTTTAACAAACAAAATATCATATTCCTATCTTAAAACGTAAATAAGCAAATAAATAAAAAGTACGGAAGATATGGAGGGATATTATAAGATCAATAGGGGAATACACTGAAAGCCTGCCCACGTATTATCCTCGCCAGATGCAGCAGCCATACTATCAGAAGTACCATCCATAGAAAGCATACTGAAAAGATCAGTAGCATAATCGACTTTAGGGGGAGAGACTGTTTCAGCAACCTGCCTCGATGATTCAGCAGAAGCAGCAGGCTCTGATTTCTCAACCAGTTGTGCAGGCACTGGAGCTGGAGCTGCCTGTTTTGAAACAGAAAGTGCACATTTAGAGTTTCATCCTTGGAGGAGTCACAAATTGATTTATATAAATAGGAAGTAGACAACTTACCTAAACTACATATTGATAACATTAAAAAAGGTTGGATGTCACAAATACATGCAGTGCAATATTGTTATACCTCATACCACGAGCAAACAATGGCCAAACATCGATAGATTAAGAGTCAGCATAAGCTATACTTCCTCCGTCTCATAAAAAGCTTCCCATTTTGCCATTTTAGTCGTCCCAATGGAAGCTTCCATTTCCATTTCGCATTATTAACTTCTACCCCACTTAACTATACCCACATAATACACTCATATTTACAACTTTACCAACCATCTCTACTTTGTTCATTCTTTATTATTTCTTCATTTAAATAGTACTCAATTCCACATTAAAAACCACTTTCAATTTTTATTCATTCTTTAGCATTTTTCTATTTGAGTCTTCCACTTTTCTTATGTTGTTGACCAATAAAGCAAACGGGAAACTTTTCCCGGGACAGAGAAGACAAGTAACATAATCATCTTGTAGCGGTTGAAGACCTAATTGGCATACTACTTGCTCAAGACCTTCATTCAATGGCTTACAGGTGCCCAAATATGCAATTAGTAGATATGTTTCTTGCTCCAATTTAGGCATTACATAAAAGCAAAGGAGAAGCTGAGAAACAGGCACAAAAAGATTTTATGTAACAGCAAATTATATGGACCACATATACCTGTTCGGGTCCTTTAGGAGGCACTGGAACACTCATTCTGGCAGCAGGAATATGTTGTTTTGTACTAGGTGTTGCTCTATTGGTCCTCTCATCAAAAGAGTTCCTAGAGTTGCTGGCATATCTATCACTTGGTCTTTGCCACTGAACTGGAGTGTTTTCTTCTCTTTTTACAGGTGATTTTGGCTTGCCCTCCCTAGAAACCCATCTCTTCTCATCATACCTTAAATGAAGAGAGATAGGAACAGCCACATCAGCTTGGGCATCAGATATGTTACAAAAGGAGACATAATTAAAGTCATATAAATAAAGAGCTCATACTTTGCACGAATGAAATTCTCAATTCCCACTCTATCATAATTTGGTGGGAGCTCTGCCTCCCAGTAATTGTTGGCCTTCTCATTTCCCATGGCTTTGTTTGCAAATGAAATAAAATATTAATGTCGAGGCACTCACAAAATCCAATCAATATCAACTAAAATGTCCTGAGCAAAAAGTTCTTACACTGAATAAATGCAACCTGTTCAGGAAGCCATGTGTCCAGGGTGGCAGATCTCACCTGCAAAATACAGAATCTGATGATATAAAAAAATGCATTTACTTATTAATGTCGATATTACAACAAAATAGCAGTTCCTGTTTACATTGAATTCTATTTCCACAAAAAACATTGATATGGGGGCTGCTATATCAGCATAGTGGGGCACGCATCCCTTGATTAAGTTGCAGTATTTCGGTATTTCCAATAGTTGTTTCTTTGACTTTTAACTTGTTGAATTGGCCAGTACTGCAGGGGTTTGTTTCATTTATAACTCATCATGTCTTGAAGACATGTATCCTATGGTTTGAACTCCAGAGTCAAACATTGCCCCGGTAAACCCACTGAGAGAGATTCAACCCGGGAATATCAGCCAATACACTTTTCAACTCCAATAATGATAGATTTAATAATACCTGGTTAAAATATCATCTATGAAGTTATAACGTAAAACAAATGCATAACATTCAATCAGGAATGATTCTATAACTTATCATGAATTTGGTTATTGTACGCTTATTTTAATTTTACACAAAATATATGTTCATTACATAAGTCATATTGTATGATGCACTTTGGTATCCCTGCCATCCCACTATCGTTATCCCTGATATTTTTTTTGGGGGCCGCTACATGCAGCGATCCAGGTAGTAGAGATTGATTCATCTAAGGAAGAGTACAGCACTCATTATATAAAAGACTTTCAATTATAATCATATGAATCACAAACAAGAAGTAATCAAGTTCATCACATCCTTGACTACACTTGCCAGTCTTTGTGGCTGATTCACGAAGCTATGATGAATTCAGGTATTCAGTTTGGGCTGAGTGATTCAAGTATCCGAGCAAAGAAGACATGTTGAAAACATCAAGAGTTGTTTTGTTACTTACGAGTTCATCTTGAGATGAAATGAACGTGTTACGAATAATGTCTTACAAGTCAAGTAGAATTCTCAGATGTGCACTAGTAATGTTTCTGCACTTCATAAATATTAAATAATTTAGGGTGCTACAAAAGTCATGATACTACTACAAGTTATATGCATGTGCTCTTTATTAGAAATTGTGCACTTCATTATGTGCTCTAGGCCCAATACAGATTACCCTATACACTGTCGATAAAAATAAATAAAAAGGATGTATGGTAAGGTTATAAGTTGAGGTACAGCCAGTATAAGATAAGCCTGGGTGCCTGACGTCTTCAATAAGTTGATAAATAGTCCATTTCTTCTATCAGTTAAATAATGTAAACATGCAAATTCACTGTAGTATCACTCAGTTCTCCCTGGGCTTAATAGTGATACCATTATCCAAAGAGGTCCATGTTAATCAACAGATATTGCCAAGCATAATACACTGATATATAAATTTTTATATATAACAACATAATTTTGTTACAAATAAATGATAGACGGTGATTTGTGATATGATAGGAATGTTTGTAGTCGGGTGTGGGGTGGGTACACCATGTATATGTTGTAAATTATATAGAACCTAGACCAAAATAATCAGAAAAGGACTAAAGCAATATCTGCCTTCATTAGTCACATAGATCGCCCATATTTATTTTTACCATGTCAAAGAAACGTGTCCATTGCCCAAGAACAAAGATATGTTGGAATTTGGAAACAGGCAGCATAGGCTAGCTCAAAGTTAAACACATGTAAGTATCGAATGTCGCAAAGAATATATTAATAGTATAAGTATTGAAATGTCAGTGTACAATATACAAATAATTTGATTTATCACATCGAAGCATGAGAATAGCAACATCGAATCCAATTTACACTATATGAAACTCCTACTGCGGAAAACCACCCATAATAAACAAACGATGAACATGTAAAACTGAAACAGGGAATCACCTTTGAGATGTGCACCCCAAGACTTCTGTGAATCCCAGAGCATTGCATGCATATGAATATGCCCAAGTTCACACTAGCCCATCGAGGACCTCTACAAACAATCAATAAAACAGTCAGAGAAATGGCAGCTGAACTTTCACTAAACTACATACAAAAGAAGCTCCATGTATGCAGAGAAACAAGTTTCAAATCATTAGACAAACATACTTGCTTTTACAATCAGCACACTCCCTATTCTCTGGCAATTTAAGCAGTCCCTCCAAAACCTGAAAACACAGACATCACTGTTATCAAATCACGCAGATAAGCCGAAGGATTACAAAACTACTCCAGAAAAGAGAAAAACAATAGCTTAAGCAGAATACTATACATAATAATTAGCTGAAAAACCGCCAAATGCAATAAATTATTACTTATAAGCTAGCTAGAAACAAAATTCATTTACAGTACTAGGCTACTAGCAGACACTCAATATGTAGATCTAAACTCCATACAGTATTAGCAGATATTCAATTCAACTGACAAAACGAATTCTAAAACAGTCTAGCTCTATATCGAGCAATCGAATAAACTCGCCAGGTGAAATTCATTCTAGACAAACAAACCTATGCGTAGATCATAGATATCTCACTAATCGGTAGCGAAATAGACACATCCTTATAGGAACAAACCATTAGTAATTACACCGAAAAAACGAAACAAGCTCAAGCAGAGCAGATGAAACTAGCAACAAGATCGAAACAGAAAAATGAATCATATCAAACTTGAAATTGTGTTAAACCTTTCTGTGCTTGAGATTAAGCTCTTTGGATACGTTAGCCTTCTGATTCATATTGACGGATTGAGAAAATTCACAAAGTTGTAGAAGAAGACGGTTCCGATCTTAACGTCACCGTCGGAAAATCGTCCGATCAGATGACCGATCAGCAACGCCGTGAAATTGGGTGGAGACGAGCAGAGAAATGGCGTTGGTTTCTGATTTGACTTGTCTTCTCACTCAATCAATTTGATGTTTTCTTTCTGGCCTTTTTTTATTATTTATTATTTTTTCTGCTCCATTAATGAAAATGATTATCCTTTTCCATTTGATTTGAGTGATTTAGGTTCGGTGCGTATCGGCGGTTGGATCGATTTGGTCGGTCACGCGTTAATGGATTGGTTTTGGGACATCCTTTTAAAACAGTTGGTTCAACCGGTTCAACCGTTAATCATGACGGCTATTGAGCAATATGTCATTACTCGTTACACACTCACACATGAACTCTCAAGTCTATTTATGGAATCTAGTACGGACTGAGACTGTCCAGTTTGCAAAGTCAAGATAGTTTCTGAAAGTGCGATGACGCACGTTGATTGATTAATTCATACTTTCTTCTAAAGAAGCAGCAACGGACTCCTAGTTGAAAGAAGCTGGAAGTCTTCTAATAAAACAAGGAGAAGGAGTCCTAATCAAGCAGGAAGTTGCGAAGCCTTGAACTTTAACATAAAGCCCATCAAGGAAGCTGCAAAAGTCTGACTTTGACCTAAAGCCCATCAAGGAAGTAGCAAAAGCCTGGAACTCGAGCTTCATTAGGGTTTTGCCATTGCCTATATAAGAGAGTGGCTTGACAAGTTTGAAGACACAGCTTGAAGAATAGAGATACACTCATTACAAAATACTTGTGTCTTCATACTGTTTTACTAGACTTTTACTTTGAATGTGGTATTTGAGTCATTGCTAAAGGGTTAGCGATCTACTCCTGCACATTCAAACTAGATTAGTTTTGTTTCCTTTTCTAGGTCCAGTTTTGTAGTTTTACTTGTAGGATTACTTTTTGCCTTAAAGGTTTTTGCCGGTATAGTTCATATACCGGCTTGAGATATTCCGCTGTGCTCTCCATGTTCTGTTCTTTCTGTTCGGTTCTGTTCTGTGTCTGTTTTTTACTGTTTTCGTTTTGCAGAGTCTGTACTGGTCAGTGTTGGCAAAGGTGTTGACTCAACATCAATAGACAACATCGTTGGAAACGCGTTTGCAGTACTTATCCCGGTCCTTTATTCTAACAGTTTCATACAGAATTAAGTTACAAACTATTCAAAGACTTCAAAATGCTGAGTAGACATTTACGTAACACCGGTTGAACAAAAATCATACAATAAAAGCTCACTGGAACATGGCAATTGAACAAAACATTTCCTACTGAGTTACTAGAGAACAAGTCCGCCAGCAATCATTCTTGATATAAAGATTCTAACTTTTAAGCTTCTACACAACACCTACGAGAATATGTAGTGAAGACAAGGCAGAGACAACACAAATGCAGTTCAATTTTCACTTTTCCTTTTCTTCTTAGGCATTCTTTCTTTAGAATTCCCCTTGGACCCTGAGGAGGTAAGGTGATTGTTAATAGTTGGTGATTGTTACGTACTTGAATTGTTGGTAAATGATGATTAAATAACTCCTGCTTGTATCCTATTATTACATTCTCTTAGTCTTATGTTTTATAGATGGAGAACTTACCTATTGTCTATGTATACTCTTGTGGTGACAACATATTAGAATTTGATGAAGGACAAGTATATTAGAAAACTAGAGCAGATTCAACACCTAGTATTTAATTTGATAATGGATTATCTATAACATGGGTAAATTGAGATTACTTCTTTTCTCTTGATATGGAGCTGGATTTGAATTGTTGGTGATTGACGGTCTATTGTAAACTGTGGTATTTAGGTTTCAAGATGCCTACTGGAGAAGATAGTTTAGAAGCACAACCAGGAGTACAAATTGTCGGTTCTGCGGGGGATGCCGATGAGTTGTTTGCTTACATGGGGAATCAAGTTTTGGAGATGGAAATCGACGATGTCGAAGAGAATGACGAAAATGCCGAAGCTATTGATAATCAGATTTCTGATGACTCTCCTGGTGGGAAAGAGGCTGTAAATGGTGAACCAAATGTAGAAGATCAAGATGGTCTTAATGCGCATAGACCGAAAAAAAGAAAGAAGAAATCAGATGTATGGAATCATTTTTAAGGAGGAAATTGTTGAATTAAAACAGGGAGATGATAAAGACAGGGAAGTGCAGTGTTCCCATTGCTCTCAGAAAATCAAATATTACGCCGGGGGATGCACTACTAACTTGATCCGACATATGAAAGAATGTGCTAAAACGAAAGCATCGCAAGATACCGTCAAGCAATCCAAGCTTAATTTTGCAGCAGGTTAGGTACTTTGGCTATTCCTGGTCACTCTTATTATTATTCTGGTAAGTTTGATATGGCTGCAATGAAAGAAAGTGCAGCTGAGTGGATTTGTATGCATTAACATCCTGTTTCAATTGTTGAGGAAGAAGGGTTTAATATAATGATGAGAAGGGGAATGCCTAGCTGGACTAGGATAGGTCGATTTTCAATTAAAAATGATTGTTTTTCTGTATATGAAAGAGAAAGGGAGAAGTTGAAACTCTTGTTTGAGAAGGTCCAAAATATCAGTTTAACTACTCATTTATGAAAGTCAAAAAATCAGAAGATTGAGTATATGGTCTTAACGGGGCATTGGGTTGATAGTTCTTGGAAACTACAGAAAAGGGTGTTAAACTTTGTCCACCTTCCTCCTCCTCGACCGGGCATTGTCATTGATGATGAAATTTTAAAATGCCTAAAAGGTTGGGGGTTGGAGAGCAAGGTGTATACCTTGTCAGTTGATAATGCAAGAAACAACGACACTTGTATCAAAAGTTTGAAGCCTACATTTTCGAAAATGAGATCCTTACCACTTCAAGATAGGTTGTTTCACATGAGATGTTGTGCCCACATTCTCAATTTGTTGGTTCAAGATGGTTTGAGTATGATTACCGACATCGTTGATACTATTAGGAATGCAGTAGATTACATCAATAAGAGTGACGCTCGACGCTTGGAATTTTCCAAAGCTGTAGAACAAGCTTCTTTGCCGGATAGGGTACTTCATTATGATTGCAAGACTAGGTGGAACTCTACCTTTGAAATGTTAGTGTGTGGTATAAAATTCAAAGAATGTTTTGTAAATTATAAGGAGAGAGATAGGAATTTTGCTTTGTGTCCAAATGAAGAATATTGGGTAAAGGTGGAAAAAGTATGTTCAGTTTTACAAGCTTTCTGGGAATCAACTCATGTGATGTCTGGCAGCGATTATCCAACTGCGAATTTGTACTTGGTAGAAGTTTGTAAGATAAAAGAGCTTCTTGATAGCAAGTCTACTGATATAGATCAGTTTATTGTGAGTATGGTTGCAAATATGAAGTTGAAATTTGATAAGTATTGGGGTGAATGTAATCTGTTGATGTCCATAGCCGCGATTCTGGATCTTCGGATGAAAATGTTAGTTATTGAACACTGCTTCCTTAAAATCTATCCAGCACATGAAGTTCAAAATAACATATCAGAGGTTCGAGTATCACTCTACTCACTGTATTCTGAATATGAGAAGTTGTATGATGTTTCTTCATCTCCTTTGTCAAGTTCTCGATCAATTGCACCTGGTGATAAAAGGGCCACTCAAGTAGCACCTTCACACAATACATGTATGACTTCTCTTTATCTTTTTAAATTATTCTAAAACTCTATATCTACTGCTTATACTTCATCCTTTATCTTGACTTCACTCTTTGTTTTGTTAAATGGCAATGAACAGGTTTGAGTTTGTTTCTCAACCATATATCTTCCCTGGATAGTGTTAGACCACAAAAGAATTGAGTTAGATGCTTACTTCGAAGACGGGAGACTCACCCAAGAGAATGCAGCTGGTGTTAATATTGTAAATTTGGATACATTAAACTGGTGGAAAATCAAGCAAATACAAAATTATTTCAAGAATGGCTGCAGATATTTTAGCCATTCCAATCAACAATGTTGCTTCGGAAGCTACTTTTAGTGTTGGAACTAGAGTAAATGACACTTATCGTGCCTCATTGTCGCCAAATACTGTTGAAATGTTGATGTGCACGGGTGATTGGTGTCGTAAGCTTCATGGGATAAAGAAAAAGGATAAGGTATAAATTTAATGTTCCTATGATCATATCAATTGTATGGTTAAACTCAATACTATTGTCTCAAGTATCAATATGCTTGTTCTATTTTTTTTCCTGCCACAGAAATCAATGAATCCATTTTAGATTTTGCTGCCCAACCTTTGAACAAATCAATGAGCTTGAGTGTTCAATGGTGAGTAAAAACTATGTTCCCTTTTTCTTCTTCTTTCCTTTGAGTGGATATGAATTACTAAGCTATTCTACTATATGTTATTTAGATGATCCATTTGTTGATATATGAATATGACGATTAGTTGGTTTATATTATCATTTGCGTGCCTTGCAAATGTTGTTAATAATATATTCTCATACAAGTTATGGTGTTCTAGATTTTAACAGTTGATGATTGCATAAGGGATGAGTAGAGCAGTTTAGTGAAGGATGTATTGGCTTTTTAGTTTTGGAATTTAATTGATGTGATGTGATGTGTTGTGTTGTGTTTTAACTCCATACATGGTTCTTGTCAATCAGATAATTCTACTAGCATTGGCATAATTATAAGAACTAAAGAAGGGTCATTTTTCAAAGGCAGTGCCACTTTCAATGGGAAATCTAATCATAACAAGGCTAAAATATTAGCTTTGCTAAAGGGTTTAAAACTTTGCGTAGCTTATAATGTTTTATCTGTGGGAATTCCAACTGATTTCAAATTTCTTATCGCTTGTTTGAATAGGTTGTGTGCAGCCACAACACACCAACATCTCCTAATGGATGAAATCAGGAGGGACATAAGGAAAATGCAAGATGTGACAATATCTTTTGTGTATCGGGAAGAGAATGAAGTTGCTGACATTTTAGCCAAGGAAGCTAGTAAATTAACTTTTGGGAACACATCTACGAAAGACTTGTTTTGTTCTAATGTTTATCGTTTACATTACATTTGGGATATTTTCCCTTCGTGGCTTTCAAATGTAATTGCTAACGATTGTAATCCCTCTATTAGTATCGTTAACTTTTAATTAATGAAATTTCCTTTTCAAAAAGAAAAAAAACTTCTTACAAATTGTTAGTTTGGTTACTGGAGCATGAAACTAGTTATTCACTAATCTTGCTTATATATATGATTTCTTGTTGTGTAGGAAATTGGAGCTGGAGAAGATTGGAGAAGATTATAGACGTCCAAACATTTGATGGACCTTTCATTCTATTTTTTTGTAATATTTTTGCTTGATTTTTGGGTTTTTTAACAACGAACAAACTGTTCGCGAACACGACCTTAACGAACAAACGAACTGAACTGTTCGCGAACAAAAGCTTAACGAACACTAACGAACAAGCGAAAACCTTAATGAACTGAACATGAACACGTGAATGAGTTGTTCGACGAACACGAACACTGAAATTCTTAACGAACAAACGTTCGATAAGCTCCATGTTCAGTTCGCTTGGTTCGATAAACACCCCTAGAGACCAAGATTGAGAATGCCTGGAAATGGGAAGAATCTACTGGGTTAGACAGTTTCATGAGAAAAATCCTGATCTGGATTATAAAGAAAAGTGCAAGGTTGCCAGAGAGACTGAAATGGTTGTAAAAACCTATCTCTCTGACTATGTCATTGACAAAGAGAGCACAAGGATAAGAGATTCAAAAACTAACCCAGAAGGACTGACTGAAGAGCTTAAGGTTGCTGACAACCTATGTGTTTTGAAGATTTGAAGAGAGGACTTAGAATGTTACTTGGAGCTTGGACTCTCCTGTTGTTCTATTTTCCTTAAGTAATGTTTTGTGTATTTTTGCTGATGTATTCATTAATTTGATATATTCTTGTAAGTTATCTTATGTTCTGTAATTGTTAATTCTGATGATCATACTCTCAAATACTTTAATAGAAGATAACTTGTCAGCAAAGATCACTCCTTGTGATTTGGATGATGTCTTACTTTTTGCACTTATATGAACTTAACTGCTATATCATTCTGAAATGATTAAGTGGTGGGAGTTTGACTTCTCCAATCTGTAATAGGATTTTATGATAGTCATTGTTGTCTGATTAAAAAGGGGGAAATTTATTAGGAATATCTGTTAGTAATTTTGATCACTCAGCACGATGACTTATCCAGGTTTCAGAAAGGTGTTTAGTACTCTAGGTCAGTTGACCATTGTAAATAATAAATACACCAAGTATGATAGTTTTTAGAAACCTTATAATAGGATGTTAGGTCTCTGAATGTAACTTTATTTAGCTTGAAGAAGACCAAGAATGAGGCGTCCAAGCAAAGGAGAAGACATTTTGCACAAAGGTATCTAAGACAAAGGAGGAAAGTCTCCTCAGATAGTTGCTTCCAGAAAGTCGTGTAAAGACTTGTGTTTTGTTCAACTAGTTTATGAGACAACAAATTTCTAAGAGATGGAACATGTGATGCTTCAGAAAGCTACATGCATCCGTTGATACTACATGACGAAATATAGTATATTGCATTTAATACTGGATAGAAATGTCACTATCCTTCTGCAAAACTCTCTGAAAAGAGATATCCGCATGGGAGTAATAATTTCAAGATATGAACGGATTGAATTTGAAATATGTCTAACAGTTACTATTCAAACGACTATCAAATTCACCTATAAATATCACCACTTAGAAGCTAGAGATACACACACGAACAACGATCATATCAACTATCAAGCAAGTATTCTTTCAAGCATTCTTACTACAATTCTCCAAGCTATCTGTTGCGACTAACAAGCTCGAGAATTCACTAGTAATTCTAAGTGTCCTGATCCTTCAACAGGTAGTGTAATTCGTGAAAGAGTTGAATTATTGGATAACTATCTGAGATTCATTCTATTGAACAATTCTCACAAACTTGGGTCAGTTAAGGAGAACCTACCATATACTGCACAAGTATATAAAGTAGTGTCATCTCTTCAAGCTCTCTGGACATAACTGAAAAGTTATAAAGAAAAGTTTACCTGACAAACATCATAACCAACACCATCAAGGCATGGAGTACAAGAAGTACTTGATTTGGAAAATCAAGGAATAACTTCAAGATCATCTTGAGTACAAGAAGTACTTGGCTTTAGGAGCTGGGGAACATTTGGTTGGAAACCATTTGTTATAGTAATCTTAGAATAGAATCAATTGTAAGGAGAACCCAATTATCTGTTCTACTGAATTCTAGGTCTCTGAAGGCCGATTGGATTAGTTGGAGGATTACGCCACCTCTAGATACCACTATACTTGTTGTGTCATTTACTTTCTGTATTTACATTTCAGCAAAACACACACACACACACTTTTACTTTTGCTAAGCACAAACTCATTTATCTATGGGATAAAGACTCCGGCTCTCTGATTATAAGTACCTTCAAGTATCTGAGAAATCGTGTTTATCGACAAAAGTTTGAAAAGACTATTCACCCCCCCCCCCCCCCAACTCTTTTCCTTTGTCGTTATCTGGACCAACATATTTCAAATTAAATTCTCCAAGTTTGAGAAGTTGGTTTGTTTTTCCAGTTAAGAAACGGCGAAACGCGATGTTCTTATAATTGGATTTTTTCAATTAAATATAAGTTATAAGTTGGCATTATCAAATTCTTAGATTGTTTTCAAGCTGAATAGTGTAATTTGCATTTTCTAATTGAGTTTTCAAGTCCAGTTTATTGTATTTCTACAGTTATCTGTTATTTGAATTATATCCTCCAGTTAAAATCATCACTGGAGTGTTTGAGATGTAATCTAACTCGATTTTAAAACTCTATTAAATTTCGCCTTCTACTATCCTTTTTTCTCTCACCATATTATTTTATAGATAGATATATGTTTACAATTCTTTTATAATCAAAAAATTGGTCTTTTAATAATAGATATATATCGATTTCTTATTTAGATAAATTATGATGCTTTTATTATAAGATTATCTAAGATGTATTGGTTTATCGAACAATTATTATTTTTACTAATATTTACTTAACAATAAAAGTTAATATAAAATCTACGGGTTTATAAAATTTGAAATATATATAATGAAATATACTAACATTCTTTAAAGATGTATAAATATATATCCAATAAAAGTATTTGATATAATCCGTATAGCACAACTTTTTTGACATAATAAGATATAGCAGGATGAGGGCACTAACTTTAATCTAAGTATATAGTATATAATTCCACCTGATATAAATGGTCTTGGAAGTAAATATAAATGAATGATCATGTAGTACTATACAAATTGAATATAAATGATCAACATTTTTTTAAATATAATATTATAACTATATAAGTGGACATAAATAAATTTGCATAAATGTTGTTTAAAGTAATTATTAAAAAACTTAATTTAAATAATTTTAATTTCACATAGTTTTTTACTTTGACTATGAATACAGTTGGAGATAAGGCACCAACTTATTGATACATATTCAATTAAAATTTAGAAATTTCAAAGTGCAAAGTTTATGATGTTTGAAATATAGTCATGAATGGTCTCTATTTGTAGAGGATAAAATAATATAAAAATTGGTATAACTTTTATCAAATATTAATGATTAAAATTAAAAAAGTAAAAAAACGAAAAGAATAAAAGAGGAGTGTAAGAACGTACATGTCATGTTATTTACTCTAAAAGGAAAGAATAATTATGTAGAATTTATAACCAATTTACTTAGCTTATATGATTTTTCATTTTAAACAATAGAAAATATTGAAAGAATTTTATTTATTTATTTTTAACTTTAATCCTATACAAATTAGAAAGAATAACAACTTGACTTTATAATATACTAGAAAAATTAGCATGTGGTACTCACATGTGAATTTTCTAATTTATTATGTACTAATAATCTAAGAATTAATGTAATAGAGATCCCAAATTCCCAGCCTGTTCACAGAGTGTTCGATTCTATTGGAGCTAGCTAACCAAATTATATATATATGTATGTACGTATGCATGCATGCATGCATACTAGACTACATCACACGCTACGCGTGTGAAGCGTATTCTAGTCTTATTCAATGATTTTCTAAGTAATATTTAATCCATCTCAATATAATTTTTTAAATATCTACGTAAACTTATAATTAAATGTCGAAGTTATTAATATTATAAGTTAAAACAATGTATTCCAAGATGTGTTGTTCTCAATCGCAATGAAATTTTTTATGTTTATAATATATTGACTAATCATATCATTGATTCTGTAAGATTTCTTATATATATATATAATATTTCTTGACTATGCGTGGTGATTTGATTTATTGTTACGCGGCTTGATCAATACGATGATCGTTGATGTCTCTTCTTCAATATCCTAGCACCAAAATCTAGATCCACCGCCTAATTGCTGCAGAGGAAGAGATTTTATTACCAATTCAACAATACAAACAAGATCTTTCCACAAGCAAATGAGGAATTTATCTCTCAATCAAGATCTTTCTGCCAGCTGAAGAACGATTTCAACGACAATATTAGCTACTGAGATCTCTACTAAAATATAATTGGTCGTGAAAATTTAGTTCGGTTTGTAAATGATTAAATGTTTTCTTTGTATATGTATCTCTAAGTGTAATTAATATAACATTAATTGCATATTGTGTGCGCACTTAGTGGTCAAATCATTACATGAAATATAATAGAGTCTTTGTATATGTATCTCTTTGTTTGTGAACTCAAATTGAGTTTATTCAATTCTAACTTTGAGTCAATTATCTTGTTTGGTTCTAAATTTCAATACTCAATTTCAATTTAGTTACTAAATTCACACACACATTCTCATATTAATTATATCCTATAAAACATATAATTATTACAATTTAACACAAAACATAAAACTTAACTCCAATTTAGCTACTATTCATCAATTCAAAACTCAAATCAAATTGAGCCAAAAATTCAGAACCAAACACGTTGTATGGTTTTGTCAATAATTATATGTGATTTTACTAAAATAATGTTATATACTCAAAATAAATCCATTAATTAGAGTATACAGTATATCTCCTCAAGAATCAAGATGGAGTTGATCAGTTGATTGTTATAGTCATTCACAAAACCGAAACAATCTTTATTTGTAATTAATTTCTAACTTCTTTTTCACTAAGCCTTGCATAATCCATAACACTATTTACTTGCAATATTACAACATGTTGTTGAATACATGGAAGCGAAGGTCTTTCTTGTACTGTTACTTCTGTCAGTTATGTGCTCCTTCATCCCCAATTCTAAGTTCATCTATGATCTATGAATATGTAATGAACGAATGAGTAACTATTATGCATAGAAAGCTATCACAACTTTCATAGAAAATTCACACCGTTTGGTTGCAAAGACTTGTAATATTCTTCAGATAAGTGCCCTTCACTTATTTAGTTATTGAAGAGGAGAAATGAATCATAGGGACATCAAGTTTGAAACTTAGATGGATTCTACTAAGATACATGACTATGTCTGCAACACTATTCTATATATCCAATTTAAGATCCAATCTTCACTATACGTCTATTCTATATCCTTACTGAATTTTGCAAAACAGAGGACAAATAAACTTCTGATTTCCCCGAACCATTGACTTCTCCCCTACCACCCACTTCAATTTCGCATACTTGAACTGCTCAATTAACCAAATTCAGATCCATAGTTTCATACTGCTGCTTTATCTCCGCCGGAAATCGGTACGGTAAACTCGGATGAAAGATTATGTGATTCAAAAAATACTTATATCTTCATGAAGCTCGAAGAAAGAGAAAAAATTGATATAGATTCATCAATTGAATTTGATGAAAGGATGTAGAGTTGAGCAATTCGATTTGGGTGAAAAGGATAGTGAGGTGTGAAAAGTTAGATAATCTTAGTTCAGAAAAGATTTGACTTACGTGATAACGAGAGATATAATAGTTAAGTTAATTGCACGCGCTATGTGTTGAATCTGGGCATTAGTAAAAGGTTTGACTGATTTATACTTGGATAGGCGAAATTGGACTGCAATTGGGTCGAAAATTGAATTTCCCCACTCTCTCCTATTCTGTTATATCATTACATTTGTTCAATGGCTCCCCCACGCAGTTCTTCTAAATTTCGAATAGTATTCAAAATCCTCTGTTTTCGATCATCTAATAAATCACTTAATGAAAGTAGATTACCTTTTCGTTCATTTTAAAACTTCCATAATCCCTTCCCGAACCAAATATGAATCTTTCAATTCATTTGGCTCTCACACTCAATTACTTAGGATAAATTCCCATAGTTTTTTTATGAATGTAATGAGCTTATCCTCCCTTCTTTATTCCTAGTTAAAAATTTTGAAAAAAAAATAAATCTAATGCAAAAACAAAATACTTGGTGGACTCTTCTGACAAAATCAAAAACATGGAATTGTCAGCAAAGTTGGAAGTCACACGCTACGGTGTGAAGCTGTGTTTTCCGGTCTTCCTTTATGGTTCACTAAGTTATAGTATTTGTTATGAATTTGTACAATTATGTCAATATCAATGTAAACTTATGATAAATGGTTAATGTTATAAAATGTGTAATATATAGAAGATAAGAAATATATAAGAAAATGTATCATTCTCAATCGTAACTAAAGAAAAGTTTATAGATTTCCTAATTCAAAGATAACAATATATAAGTTGAAGGATAAAGCCAAAAACTATCATTCACAATCGTAACGAAAATGTTTATCATCATCTTAGCTTTGATTATGTAGGATTCTTTGTGTACACCATTTCGTGTCTTTTTGTGGTCGTCGGAATCTATTGTTGGTGACCCTATTAATTCCCTTATCGATGACAATCTCTGCGCTCTTGACATCACAACATACACTTACGTGAGAAGAAAATCAATCAATGTTTTAATTTATTACGATAAAGAAAATTGAAAACCTTGTAGGTTATGTGATTTTAAATAGCGTGTAAAAGGAGAGTTTCAAAAGTAAAATTCCGTAAATTTCATTGGGAAGCAAATAAACTAATTAGGGCAAAACACTCTCTTAGAGTTTCATATAGACTTGTGTAGTAGGAAATGAAACTCCAAAGGTAAGCAAGCAGTCACATGAAAAATTAAGACATGAAACACAAAAAGTTCTAGCAAAATCTACATTCAAGACAATTAAAAGTGAGCAACTAATATACCAAGACATATATTAAATGATGATGTGGAGAATACATTTACTTATCTACAACAAGTGGAAGCATTTGGAGGAAAGGTTGCTTAGACAAAAATCACAAGAAAGAAACACATGTACAATGTCAAGTGAAGTAAGTCCCGAAGAAGCTCTAAGTAAATGTGTATACATCCTTCTTCTCCCGTTGCCCTTCCATCCGCATGTCACTTACATAAAAGCTTCAAAAACATTGACACAGTTATTGTGGCCAGTATCAGGTACCTGAACTCAAACAACATTGCATGTGATTGAGTAATCTTTCCCAAACCAATATCTAACATCTCATAAAAAGTTTTATGTGGACAACGAAGTGTAACTCAGTTGATAAGACGTTTCACCTCCAACCAAATAGGTTGGGGTTCGAGTCACCCCTTTGTCGTTTCAAAAACTCCAAAAAGTGAATGTATAATATTTAAAAAGTTATCTATGAATCAAAACACATACTTATGTCCAGAAAAGTCCCATCTTTTGAATTTATTCACAGAAACAGGTTTAATTTTTAAAAATCCACTTAGAAGTCAAGTTTAACTACCTGCTCGGCTTCAAAACATATAACCAACAATATGATAAAAATATATTTACACATACAATAATATGAGAAGAAATTATATACACTTACTTGAGAATAAATCAGACTTGAGAAACTTGAGAGTAAATCAGTCAATGTCTTGATTATTGGGATAGAGAAATTTGTAATCCTCTAGGTTATGTGGTTTTAAATAATAGTGAGAAAGGAGAGTTTGAGTAAACTAAAATTTCTAGATTTCTAGAATTTTGAGAAGCAAAGAAATTTATTAGGGTAAAATATTTATTTGAATTAAAACTCTCTTATAGAATTTCAAGATTTGGTTTTTCAAGTTTCAAAATCCTATTCAGAAAAGAAGCTGGAACACCAAAGGCTTTTACAGATAGCTTGATCCAGGAAACTAAAACATTCAAAGGTGAAAAATGTTTAAACTCATGAAGCAAACATTAAGACAAGGAGAAGCACATCATATGGTGAATCACTACTGGCTGATTGGTATCTCTTAAAATATGATTAGCTAAAACCAGAAAAGCACGTCATAAATCTCAAACAGCCTGTAAATTTTCCATGCATCACAACTATATAACACACAAAAGTGCAATGGACTGTACAGAAAGATCACAGATTTGATTTTTAAAAATTCACATAGAAGTCAATTTTAACTACCTGCTCAGCTTCAAAACATATAACCAACAATATGATAACAATATATTTACACATACTTGAGAATAAATCAGTCGATATTTTGATTAATTGAGATAGAGAAAATTGTATTCATGTAGGTTCTGTGAGAATACTAAAATCTAAAGAAATTTATTAGGTAAAATACTTATTTAAAGAAAAACTCTCTAGAGTTTGATAAGTTTCAGAATTACATTCAGAAAAGACTATCCTTCTGCTCAAATTAAGCGAAAATTGAAATTAAAATTGAATTTTCCCACTATCTCCTATTCTGTTATATTATTACTTTTAATTTGAATATATACTTTGAATGTATATATATATATATAAACACACACAACCAAACCATGTCTTCGATTGTTCCAGTTGCTCTGATTTTTCCGATTGTTCTGAGTTTTCTTGGTATTCCGTTGGATTTCAATCTACTATCTCTTTCTCTGTAATTACAACGACAATGTTGTTGTTAGCTCATTATTTAGAGCTAATAAAAATCGTGCTGCTGGTATGAGACTGCGGCACCAACAGTTCAAGGTAACTCAATCAACTGCTTGTTTTCCTTTCGACCTTTTTTATTGCTATAATTCCTAACTTCTCTGCTATGCTCTTGTTTGTTCATGTTTCTTGTTCCAAAGTTTGATTTTTTTTATGACAAAAGATTACTACTTTTTTCTCTTGCTTGTACATACTATCACTTAAGTTTCAAATATTGTCATAGTACATATAAATTTGAGCTCTGAAAAGATTAGCCTTTTTTTATATCTAGTTCAGTTGTGCTCTAATCTGTCTATGAGACCAACAAAGTTTGAAGCTTTTTCCACTCCTGCTGCAATATTGTTACTACTAGAACTAGACTAGTTCCTGGAGGAACATAATGTCAAAACTTATTGTTGTATTGCTATACCCAAAATTATTTCATAATCATTCTTGCTCTACTTCTTGTGCCAGACTTGTGCAGGAACAACAAGTCTAGTGTTAAAGAATGACCGTCTTAGTGAATTGCCGGATGAAATTCTAATTATCATTCTTTCATTCTTGACGATGAAAGAAGCTGGAAGAACGACTGTTCTATCAAAGAGCTGGAGACATCTCTGGGCGTATATCCCAACTCTTAACTTTGATTCCTCTAAGTTAATTTACGAGTTTCAGTGTGACGCCAAATCACCTGAAGAAGAAACTCCTGGGTATATGCACTGGGTGGACCAAGTGGTGAGTTCATACATGGGTCCAACTATTGACGAATTCAGGATCCGGTTTGATATGAGGTATCTTGAGACTAGTTATACTACTAATATCGATAATTCCATCAGATTTGCACTGGAGAAGAAGGTAAAGAGGCTTGAAGTGGACTTGTCTTGCCATTCTGGAGCCGGTCAAGGTTTACGCCATACTTTTAACTGCAGCCTCTTGTCCTTTTGCAACAGTTTAACCTCTCTAGAATTGGGATGTATAAATATAACCGGTGAAATTCTAGAGAGTTTCTTGTGCAATTGTCCAACTCTTGAATATTTATCGGTGCACCGTTCAAGTACACTTCTAAGCCTAAAAGTTATTGCCAGATCCCCCAGTTTGAAAGCTTTGAGAATTTATTATTGCAATATTATAAAGCAATTGGAGATATCTGCCCCAAATCTTGTGTCTGTGTGTTTCTCCGGGCCAGAAATAAACGTGGAGTTTAAAAGCGGCATGCCGAAGCTGGTTGAAGTCTCCTTAGGTTTTGATTATGCCTATGATTTGGTCAAAGTGTTTTCGAATCTTTCACGCTACCTCTCTCAAATTCAAGTGCTCGGATTATATATCCCTGGTGCTCTGAATGTTAGTCCTTTTGAATATGTCCTTACTTGGTTCAATTATTTAGTTGTTTACTTAGTATATATTTATGGAAGAATTGCTAAATAAAAGTGGGGTTCCTGGGGTATATAATATATATCAAAACTAGTCATGTATTTGTACGTTTTGAACATCTGGTGAAGTTCTATGGGATAAAAGCTTGCAGGGCTCATATGCAAATTGCTTGTGGATTTTTTAGAACTTCAGATTCATGCATTGCAGTTAACTATGTTTTTTTCGTTTTTTTCTTTGTTTTTAATTCAGGAGATTAGCATATCTGTTGAGGGTTCAGTATTTACAAGACTTCGGAAGCTAGTTTTGAACGTTTCCCCAGACGATGATGACGACCTCAGTTGTTTTCCATTGCTGTTGAAGGCTTGCCCTGTCCTACACCATTTCAAAATAGAGGTAATCTTGAAAATAAGAATCTCACATGACTATCTCTTTGTTTCTATATTCATTATTGGAGATAAACAATCTCTTAGAATGTTGCGTGCCACTGGAATTGATGATTGATGCATAACAGGGCTGGTAGTAACCATCTGTTTGCCATTAACGAAATAAAAGCACTGCACATACTTCACTAGTTTTGGGAAAGTAGATTTAATAGAAAATGACACATACATGCATGGGCACATACCACATTATTGCTTCTTGATATGTACAATATAGTCCCACCTCCTAAAATTGTGATAGTACGCCACGACTTATTAAGAAGGACGAATTTATCATCTCCACGAAGAAGGGCCGTCTCCAAGAAGGGTCGTCTCCATGAAGAAAGGCCGCCTCCAAGAAATGCCGGCATCACCAATTATGTACCAATTGCACTAAATTTGTATTGAGTCTGGCATCACGTTGTGCTCACCACGACCTCATACCTAGGGGTCAGGGTCCCGACGCCTTCACCACGGCCCTTCGAACTTGTCACTATCATTTGGATTGAGTCCAAACACCTCCAACCTCCGACAACACGTGTCAACATCCCGCTAAGCCGACCAAGGTCCGTCGTGTCAGAGCCCGAGCTCCGGCGAGATTCGACTATAAATAGAGGACATTTACTCCTCATTAAGGTACAAAACAACTAACCGAAAATCTACTCTCTACACTTTGAGGCCGAGACTACGCTCTCCCAACCCCAAACACGTAAAGTTCGTAGCCCGACTTGTTTAAGACAAACCGGCCCAAAAGCGTCTAACCCATTCCCCGTGTTTCTTGAGACGGCACCATCACCAAGAGAAGGATCCGAACAAGTTAAGCTGAAGAGAGGCCTACTCACTCACTCCGGACGAAGGCCTTTTCCACTCTACTCCGAGGGCTTACTCTACTCACTCCGGACGAAGGCCCTTTCCACTCTACTCCGGGGGCCTACTCTACTCACTCCGAACGAAGTCCCTTTCCACTCTACTCCGGGGGCCTACTCTACTCACTCCGAACGAAGTCCCTTTCCACTCTACTCCGAGGGCCTACTCTACTCATTCCTGACGAAGTCCTTTTCATCCGTACGAACCTTAAACAAATCAAAGTGAATCAAGACGGACTATATTCTACCAAATCCTTGAACTTAGTCTTAGCCCGATTTATACCATATTATATTGGCGTCGTCTGTGGGAATCCTTTTCCAATCAGAACAAATAGCCATGGCACCAATTAGGGGACGAGGATCTGCTAGAGGGCGAACATTTGCTAGGGGAGGAACTTCAAGTAGAGGACGAGCAATCAGAAGTACACCAACAAGAAGGCGATCAATAAGAGCAATATCCCGAAGAGAAACGACCACCAAGCCACCTAGAGCAGGCACAACAATGTATGATGTCGGACATACGAAGGCCGTCTCTACTAAAGATGAAAATCATTAAAGTGTTTCGGACCTACGAAGACCGTCTCTACTAAAGATGAAAATCATTATTTTGGATCTACGAAGGCCGTCTTTACTAAAGATGGAAATTATTAAAGTGATTCGGACCTACGAATGTCATCTCTACTAAAGATGAAAATCATTAAAGTGTTTCTGTAATAGACCGGGATCTGGTTCAGACGTCAAGGGTTGTACCGAATATTTCAAATAAACATTTATTATCAAAATATTATCCGTTACAAACCAATGTACAGGATAATTTAAAATAGAAAACAGAAACACACATTTAAACTTAAGATTCCAGCAGCGGAGACTGATCAAGTCCGTCTGTCG
>JAYMSP010000681.1:0-44027 GCA_036897095.1 Plantago elongata | reverse complement strand
CGAAGAAAAAAAAGAGAAGAAAAAACGGGGGCTTGGGGGGGGGGGGGGGGTCAGGTATCCCCACCTCCGGATGTTAGGGGAGGTATTTCACTATCGTCAAAAGAGATTGTATTTGACCCCCTCGGAGGCACTGGGATTCTTACTACGTCGCAGTCCTTTTCCTGAAATTTTGGCTGTCTCCTCCACTCGATCCTCCGGCTATAGCATTGATAACTCCGCTATAGGGTAGATTCTCATAATCCCTCTCATCCGCATACTCATCATACCTTCTTGCTTCGGGAGGTGGAGTATTTTTAGGAGGAGTCGGGAGGGTCATGGATTTGTGCCTCGAACTCCTTTCATCCCTTCCGGATGGGCCCTGTTCTCCCTTGAAGTACGCATCCTTCAATTGCATGTTCCTGATCAATGTTTCAATCTCTGTCTTCAGTTGGATGCATTTCTCAGTCGGATGCCCGGTTTGCTTGTGAAAAGCACAATAAGCCCTTACTTCATTACACTTTATATTGTTGATGAAGGGTCTAGGTAATTGGATATTCAGGTTCTTCTCTACCATTACTAACAAGATCTCCTCTCTTAAACAGTTCAACCGAGTGAATTCGGCATACCTCCTAGGAGGAGTACGCTCTGTTCGGGGCTCATGCTTATCTCGGGTATCTTTCCATGAATCAGGTTTCCAAGTTTTGAGTACCTTTTGCCTGATTGGTTCCTTGGATTTCTTTTGTCCGGCTCTAATAGGGACATTCCTTCGGAACTCCACTACATTTAAGACATGATCACAAATGTCTCCAGTTGTCTCTCATTCAAAATCTCCTCTTCGGATAGTTTCTTCCAGAGATCATGGTTACTGGTGTTGGCATACAGGTGACGAACCCGTTCCATAATGTTATGTACCTCCACTTGTCGAACCTCCGAATTAAACATATTCAGGAAGGTCCGAAGATCTTCGTTCTTGGATTGAATGATATCGGCTAAGTGTTCCACTAATCTCTTCCTTCTCTTGGATTTTTAGAATCACTTCAAAAAGAGTGCAAATACGTCATCAAAGGACTTGATGGATCCGAAAGGCAAGCTAGCTTGTCCTCCAGTCCATTGCTTCTCCAAAGAGGGTAGTACAGAAATTGAATGTCTTGAGGTTATCATTTGACCCGTTATTGTCCATCTTGGACTCGTAACGAGTAAGATATGTTGTCGGACAACTATATACATGATAGCGTTCCAAATTCGGAATGGTACACTCCAGAGGCTTTTTCTCTCTTCAAATCGCAGTGCTCAATGAATTCGGGACTCTGGTGTTCATCTTATCTTTCGCATTCACCATTTGTTGAGTTTGGCCATTTCAGTTTCCAAGGCCTTCTGTTGGATAAAGATCTGTTCAGGTGTCAACCTCTCTCCCGTCCTCGGATCTAAGATGGTTCCGGATACCTGCTCCGCTCTGATCACAACAACAATTTCTCCTACATGATCATCAATTCTCCTCGACTTTGAGGCTATCCGGTTTGCCCTGGCTGGTTCGGCTCTGGCCCTTACAGGACTCCTTTCTTGTTGTTCTCGGGAGTTGGTCATTTGATTGATCTCATGGCGGAGGTCATTATCTCGAATGACTTCCCCAATCCTTTCCCTCACTGGTCTCCTTTCAAGCCTTGATTATGCAGGCTCGGCTTGCTCAGGAGCGGGTTGAGGAGGTGTGGGCTGGACATTGTTCGAACCTAGGCATCCTTGGATGACTTTTAGTAGCAATCCGAATTGGTTGTCGTTCATTCTGAACTCGTAAGGAGAAATGACAGTTCCATTCGGTAGAGTAAAATTCTTCCTAACTAGTGGTCCGTGCGCTCCTGGCAGAGGAGTTTGTTGGGTCGGAGGAGCCTGGTCCCTCTTAGTGATATCCAAAGGAGCCTCCTGCGAGGAAACAGTTGACGTATACCTGACACTGAGTCGGCTCCTTCTTGCTCAAGTAGTGCTCCGAGCTGCTGTAATTTTCCGAGTAGGAGGCCTACATCGGGGATGTCTCACTGGGGTACGAGTCTGAGGTGAAGCTATCCGAGATGATATTCTTGGCCTTGCCATTCTCCAGAAAGGGAAAAATCTGAGCTTCTTGGCTTTTCGTTCGATTCCCACATACGACACCAATTATGTTGAGGTAAATGCCCCAACCCTTGGGTATTACAAAAACTATCAAAGTCCACTAGCTTAGGATCCTCAGGCAAAGTTAGTCTTCAACTTCGAGATCAGTCGCCTAGGATGCAATCCTGCACAACTGACTAGAGTTTGGGGGGGGGGGGGGTTAGAATATTTAAATCCGACTTGCCTTGGATCAAGTCAAATGGGAGACTTTTACTCAAGAGTGATTATGAGTCGACTCTGTATGTATGAAAGTCTAAAGCTTATAGTAAAAATGTTAAGATCAAGTGAGCTTGTTGATTTACCTTGGGAAGTATACCCTATTTATAGAGATTATTTCCCATTTAGTGGTAGACCTCTTAGATTGTTCCAAGTGTAGGGATAAGATTAAGCCAATAACGGTTAATTAAGCCCATGGACTAAAGTATTATCATAACTCATCTACAATTTGGGCCTCAATGCTAGATTAGTCATTTTGTAGAATCTTTGAGGGCATAATCGTCCTCTCATCTGAGAAGACATTCGAAGGTAATATTCCGGACTATGGTGTCCGGAACTAGTTATGCCCTCTCGTACTGTCGTATTATAATTTGCCACACTTGGTTCTCTTTTGGTTCGGATGTAGACTCACATATGTTTGTGGTCCGGACCTGCCTCCTCTCGAATGTAGCACTTTGGTCCGGATATCCCTATCACAGTATTCTTGTATGTTTTGGCTTGTCTTGACCTTGGATGACCCTTAGCTAGGGATCCTATGTTCGGATCCTCAAGACCTTGTCCTTGTAATACTATGATGTCTTATGATCTATTCGTGAGACATTCAAATAACGGATTGGACGTATTGATGTGTCAACGGTACACCAAACAAACACTTAGGGGGTGTTTGGATGAGGATTTAAATATCCCCATTTGGCTCGATGAACAGTGATTTGGCCTAAAATACACTTAAAATACCCTACTCAAATGTCCATCCAAACACAATTTTCACCAAAATCCATCCAAATGCCCACTCAAATGTCCATCCAAACAGCCACTTAGTCTTCAAAAAATATTGGAACTAACTCTCGCAAAGGTGAAATTCTAAAATAAACTGTTAACAAGTTATATTTTTAAAATTGATCAATATATATATCTTTAAAAAAATCAATAGAAATTAAATTGAGATAGAGTTTAGATTATCAACCAACTTACTACGTTCTCATCAGCTTAAAATCACTTTAGTTTTGTACAGTTAAATTCAGATCAATTCAACTCAGCGTACACTTCAGTTCAGTTCAGTTATAATTTATACATTACGTTAGTTCAATTTCGAGTGAAATTTAATATGAGACGGAGATTATTTTCGTGAAGATTTGAACCCAGATTAAACGTGAACTGTGTATGATACTATAATAGAATTTCATCTCATCTAAAATTCAAACTTGTTGAAAGTTGTGAAATCTAGTTCATATATATTAATGCTCCAAACACATATTAACTAATTGTGAATTTGAAGAATTATTTTCAGTAGTTTCTGCAGGTTGGTGATCCATTGGCATTTGGAAGTTTTCCTGGAGGTCACGCTGCAACTCAATTCTTTGGGATTTAAAAAGCGGAAGGTAAACCAACTGTTCGAATTCTTCGGTAGATTTGATTTATTATTACTTGAACTTCGAACTCAAATAAATAAACAGGGTAGACTGGTAGTCATAGTCCCCTTCAAAGTACAAACAAATAAATATGGCAAAATCACTGCAAGTGTATGATTCACAAGAAAATTAAATGTTTTGAAAATTGTTGAAACAACTGGCCAAATTATTGAAATACAGAGCCATTAACCAAGCCATTGTTAAGTAACACACATCTATCAGGAGTCAGGACATGAGCTCGCCGCCCTGCTGCTTCCACCCAATTGTCAGTTCAATCTTGAAGTTGGCTTTCATCTTTCGGTAAGACATAGTTCCCCACTGCGATATTCAGTACAAAGAAAAGATGAAATAGTCTGAATTCCTCGAAAAACCAAAAAAGATCAAGCGAGACAATATTCAAAAAACTCTAATACAACTCTTAACTGCCACGACTGCATGTCAAGATATTACTTAACCGAGCATCCTCAAGGGTTCGATGATAAATTATTTTCTCATTTTCTGTAGGAACAAGTGCTATAAATTATTGAAATTTAAAGGGTCATTTCTATAGTACAAACTACAGATTACAAACATTGGAATTCCATTTACATTAGGATTGGACAAAAAAAGATAACATATCTCTATCGTATACTTCCAGACATTCTTACTCTGATTCCAGGGACTTATACCCCCTCTCAACATCACATATTTGATCTCATCATAAGACATTAAGAAAAGTTATTAAACATAAACTAGCTATAACAGATGAGCACTATTTTCGATAGATTTACTGAAAGAATCATATAAATCTGTTCCAACATGAGAAATGAAAAAACTAATGCCACAATACTTAGGAATATAGGAGCACATTGTGTACAAGGTCAGTAGAATCTTCCTTCACAAGTTAACAACATATAACTCTTCTATAATAGAGCAGTAAATAGTATGGTATGGTACCTTCATTATCAATCCCGGTACTCAAATGTGACCTGAAAATAATCATTTGTCATGCTCTCCAGCTCCTGCTTCAGCTCCATCTCCAGCTTCATCTCGAGTTCTGTTGTGCCCTGCTTGGAATTAAGAAAGTGAACAACTTTAACTGAAAGGTTATTGAAGATTTGTTGTTCTTCCTCCAGGATTTCCTTTGCTGATATAACAGCAGATTTCCTGCAGTCTTCCAAATGGATTGATTCAAGAGTAGGTGACTCTCCAAAAGCCATGGGGATCTCCTCCAACCACCACATGCGTCCAAGTCTCAAACGCTCAAGACAAGGGAAATGTAAACAGTCCTCTACCAACCAGGATACTAAGTTGCATTCTTCGACCGACAAAATTTTCAGGCTCTGAAATTCCCCTTTAGTTGATTCCCACTCTTTGCCAACAAAAGCAGCCCATCCTATTTTTAGCACTTCAAGATTTGGCAGAGAACCGACAACTTTCATACTTCCCCATGGAATACGACAATTACACAATGTTAACTTTTTGAGGGATACAGGAAACATGTTCCTCTTCAGGTCCCGGGTAGTAAACACCGAAGAAATCGCAAGTGCTTCAAGCTTATGACACTGAACCAGGGGACCAAACCAAGGTGATACCTCTGTGCTTTCCTTTTGCTCATAACATATCCCCAGTTTCCTTATATTTGGAATCCTGGCAAGCACATCACCACTGAGAACTCTTATGATTTTGAGCGTTTGCAGATTTTCAAACACAAAATCAGTGTCTGAAGTGGGAGGATCCGGTAAAATAACTTCTTTGGAGAAGATAAGATGCTTAATGTGTTGCAACTTCCAAATTTCAGGTGGTAGACTGTATCCTTCAGGGGCCTTTTCAGCAACATCGACAATCAACGTTTCAAGATTCCACAACAAGGATATTGTAGAGAACAAGCTCAATGGATGCTCATTCCTTGAGAGGTTAAGGAATATTAGCATGTACTCATTCATCGTGAATTTGAGGAATCGTACATTAACTAGCTGCATGATATCATCAAGTTTATTCCTTTGATGGGATGAAACAAATACTCGTACCAAGTGCAACCACTCAATCTCAGGTAGCAGGCCCCAGTTTCCAAACCGAATTAGAGACCTAGCAAATCCCTTTTTTTGTTTGCCATGAGGAAATGAATCAGCAACTAAACGACGGTGACTTTCTATTATTTCTGGAAAGTCAACAACACCGTGAGCTACATACAGAAACCTTTCCTTCTGAGCTTCTATGATGCACAAATTCCTAAGCAAATCATGGAAAGCCAAACATTTTATTTCCCCCCTCAAATCTCGCTTCGTGACTCTAACTAAATTTCTAATGATCAGACCATTTATATAATCCAATGCAATGTCCTCCAAAGTTTTATCTACATTTGGCTTTAACAATCCATCTGCAACCCATAACCTGATAACTTCAGATACACGGATTTCATAACCTTCAGGGAATGTTACCATGTATAAGAAACAAGGTTTCAGATAAATAGGCATCTGGTGGTAACTCAAAGATAATATCCCCATTAAAGGATCTCTACTTGAGTAGGTGTGGCGGATACTATTTTCTACTTGCTCCCAGTACTCTTGTGTCCAGTTGAATTTGAGAAAGCCAGCTACTAAAATTATTACCAAAGGTAAACCTTTGCAACTCTGAGCAATTTTCTTTCCAAAATATTCCAATTCGGGAGGACAATTTGAGTCCTCAAACACGTTTGCAGAGAGTGAACGCCAACTTTTATCATCATTTAGAAGCTTCATTTCATATGGATTGGATGTGTGGCTAAAGGCAACATCGGAAAGCCTAGTAGTTAGCAATATTCTACTTTTATTGTTGTTGTCCGGAAGGAACTTCATTATCTTCCCCCACAACTTACTATCCCAAACATCATCTAATACAATGAGGTATCTTCTGCCAAACAAATGCTTATATAACATTACACCCAATTGTTCATTACCTAATTGATCCGTTACACTATAGCCAAATTGATGCAGAAGAGTAGAAATTATGGTTCCAACAGTATATTTTTCAGATATGCATACCCAAGCTTTGACGTCAAAATATGAGAGAATGCATGGATGCTCGAAAACACCTCTAGCGAGAGTGGTCTTACCTATTCCTCTCATTCCAATAATGGGGATGATTTGTCGGCTGGAATGGTCGCTAAAGATCAGGCGACCCACCAGTTGATGGATGTCGTCGTCCTCAAACCCCAATGTCTCAACAGGTTCGCTGGGAGACACTGGCAGACTAACACGCACAGAGCTTTGATCGATTTCACGGTGATCTTTCGCTTTGACTTCCATTTCATTTTGAAACACCAAATGTGACTCGAATCCTACTTGTTGGAAGGGAAGCGCCTTGACATCTGAGCTGAGCTTCGTTGTTTTCTCCTTGACTTCCATGGCTTGCTGGACGATAAAATCCATGTTTTGGATTGCTTTGTCTAGGTCTTGAGAGATGAGGCTGTAAGATCCTGCTGCTGCTTCTTCTTCTTCGCTGCCTGTGGACCTTTTGCGAATCCGATCCACAAGATAAGATTCAATCAAGTCTTCTGCTGCAAAAGCAGCATCAATCATTGCTTTCTCCAAATCTTTTCTTGTTTTATAGGAATCTGCCTCAAGAAAGTTAATCAAGGAGTTGACTTTATCAGACAGAGATTGTATCTGTGATTTGTCGAATGAAACAGGGCAGGCTGGATGTTGAACTCGGTTTAGGACATGCATGAGAGACACAAGAGCTACATATGCTCCTGCCATTTCTGATCCGTGAGTTTTGAAGCAAAATGTTTCAGATGGAGTGTTCTTGGAAATTTTGTAGTTTGCAAAATGTATATGCTTGTAGGCCTATGAAAACTCCCTCTACTTAATCTTCATTGAAAACGAACAATCAGTCTAAAATAATATTGTAGAAAATTATTGATGTACCCCTTAAATTAACCCTTTCAACTAATTGATCCCTCATATTCAAACAATAACTAGATACAATAATTTCACTAGAGTTGGACCAAAACCTCAAACATTTCCTCTATTATGTCTTGTTAGAAATCAATGACATGTTAAAGAGTGAGTAGGTATTCTAAAAGACGCTATTATGAGGAGACTAAAATTAAATAAATTTAAAAATTATAATAAATAACATTAATAGCTTTTACTGAAAACATCGATGATGTAAATGTACATAAAAATAATATATGAAATATTTACTCATAAATTATTATTGTTGTTTAAGGAGAAAATTACAAATTGATGTTACTTTCAAAAACTTCAAACACATTAGTTATACATTATTTTTTGAAACGGCAAAAATTTATATTAATGAGGATCATGAGCACAAGAAGTGCACCAACCAAACAAATACAAAGAGAATAAAACATCTCGTCCAAACCATCATATATGTTCTAGGATACATCATTGAAAATATCGAAATCAAATACAACCATCAACTAACAAAAAAAAACTCCAAGTCTCAACACCGTGCAATTCTCAACCCTTCATGTAGGCTTAATATGCATCACAGCCAATTATCATCACCACCAAAAAGAGTCTCAATCACGGAACCAGTTTCATACTAGGAAAGTTCCACCATCAACTTCATAATATAATTCAGTAGTGTCTATTTTACTGAAATCCGCACCAAGGTGCGTGCCGGTTTGGTATATACATCCATCAACCCTCACGACACGCATGTCATTTTTGAGTAATATATGAAACATGCCCAGCACAACATAGATCCCCCTTTGGGCCCATTCTTAACCAAGTTCTTCCACCCTATGCCATCTTTCAGGTCACTTGGCAAGTAAGTTAAGACGTGATCAAGGGTCCCTTAATAAATTGAAAACTAGATCTCATGGTCTAGTTCCTTGAGTTAATCGTCCCAAGACTCCTCACAGCACACAAGTTACTCCTCTCACCAGGACTAAAGGAAACAATTATTTACGTGGTACAAAAGACAAAAGACAAAAGTCAAGCTCAAGATATTGAAGAATAAATCTTTATGATCTATCCCCTTGAGCCCCTCAAGGTAACTGAAAACTAGATCACATTGGTCTAGTTACTTGAGTTAAACATCTCAAGAATCCTCTGAACATATAATATGCTCCTCTCACCGAGACCAAATGAACAATACCACACCCACACCAAGAAAAACGCTAAAACAAAACTCAAGATGTTGAAGGTTAAATTTCAATAGTTTAACTCCTTGAACCCCTCAAGATATTGAAAACTAGATCGCCGTGGTCTAGTTACTTGAGTTTGACGTCCCAGGACTCCTCAGAATGTACACAATATTCCTCTCACCGAGACTCAAGATCGAACTCCAATCTCAACACAAAAGGCAAAAAGTAAATCTCAAGAAATTTAAGGTTCGATCACCGTGATCAAACTCCTAAACAAACCTCAATATTTTAAAAACTATATTACCTATCTCAAAGTATACATGTATACTTCTTTGAAATCAAGTTTCTTACCTTTTTGAAAAGCTGGTAGAAAATGAGTCGCAAGGAAAATGAGACCAAGAATGATGGCATACTTGCAACATATCTCAATTGCACCAAAAAAGTGAAAATACTCACTCCTTCAGTTTTATCCACACATGCACATATACACACTGATCAAGGCAAATCGAAAGTGGCAAACAATTCCAAAACCAAAGCCCACATGTCTCGGTAACATGCTATAAGTGAACATTTCTCTCCACAAAAAGCTAGAAAAAGAGACCCTGCGATAATCATAAGAGAAACATTTTCCAATTTAGTCAAAACATATCTATAAATTAATCATCTTCTTAATTTTAATAACTTTTATATATTACTTTACCTTCTTTTAGTGAAAAGCTCCATTTTAATTTGATTAAAGAAAATACAAGCACCATATCCATTAAAGTAAGCATCATCATAAAAAAAAATCAAGCTTCCTGCATTATAACTCATTCATTACTTCCATATAAACAACCATCACATATAGTATGAAATGAACAATCATCTCATCAATACATAAAAGGTGCTTGGACAATACAAACAAGCATCACATATAGTATGAAATGAACAAACATCTCATCAATACATAAAAGGTGCTTGGACAATACAAACAAGCATCACATATCGTGATATTTTACACATAACTAGATTAGTAATGCATCAATTAGATTGATATCTGTTTAGGAAGGTATGAAGTAAAATTGAGGGCACCATCGAAAATTTAGATAAAAGGTGATTAAATTATAAGAAAGATTACATACATAACTAACAAGTAGTCAAGTATTGGGGAGGGAGAGACTAATTTGTAATTCTCTCTTGTTTAAAACAGTTTACGTATAATTAATAACATCTATTTTCTCAGATCTTTTACCAATAGACGTATCTTTCTTTTTTTATTTAAATATTAAAAAATTCTCCTGAGAGTCCAGAAATTTCTAAGAGTTCTACACAAAAAGATTCAGCCGCACAATTAATATGCAACATGTAAGAACCGCACATTTTATTACGTATTCGAAAATTAATTTAATATTAAAATTATTATTTCGCACAAGCAAAAATATTGATTGGTTATATTGAGTTGACTTGGAAATTTAAAGCCGAGCGTATTCGCCGTTAAATTGATAAGTGGTATTATATGAATAAAATAATAATAAAAATAATAAAATAAAAAAAAATTATTTTAATTTTTTTATGGCTTGAGTTCGACTTAAATATCGCCCGAGAAGCGATTTTACATTTTTTCGGAATTTATTTACGAGCCGTTTGGAAGCCAGAAGAAGCCAGGTGTATATAATGGCAGAATTACCAAGATGCCCCTGCCTTCTTCTTCTCCTTTCTTCTTCAGCGTGTCCCTTTCCGTCATTTTACCCTCTTCTCCTCCACAAATCGTCTTCCCCGTTCATTCATCCAATTCCGCCATTTTCTTCGATTCAAACATTTCGGCCGCCGCCTTCACACCACCGACCATCGAGCCGCCCTTTGTTTCATGACAGACGCGTGGCACACGCGTCAACCGGAGGGGGGCCGCGTGAGGCGGTGTGAGACACATGGCCGGACACGCGGCGGCTTCCCGGGGCCACGACCGGCCCAATTTCGCCGCCTCCCACCTATAAATACCGGCCATCTCCCATTTGTTCATCACACCACCTCCTCTCTTCCGCTCTCTCCCGTACTACCCCTTGCTCCGCCCATTTTCGGCCACCGCGCCACCACTCCTCAAATCGCCCCTTATTGTCGGATTAAGTGTCGTTTACTCGACCAATTTTTCCGCTAAGTCTCCCGTCTATTTTTGATTTTATTCGAATACGGAACGGGAAACTGAGTGGTAATTATTGCAGCCTTTTGCCGCCCCGTCACCACCACCCCGACTACTGACAACGCTGCTCGTCTTTCCCCTAACCGTGCGCTCGTATTCTGCTAGTGTCGCTCTTTTCTCGTTTATCGTCGTATTTTGGGGGGAATAAATTTTTTAGCTGTGATGTTGAATTATTTATCTGTTGCATAGTATAGTTAGTACTGTATACTGTATATCGCTTGACTGAGTTGGATATAGTGTTGATTGGCCGTCGACTGTAGGCTAGTTACCACAGGCTGCGGATTGATTGCTTGAGTCTGAGAGTTGGTTGAATTGTAATTATACTGGGTTATTGCATGTTTATTCGTAAGTGACGCATTTAATTATTAAGCGTCAAGTTAAACCTGTTAGAATAAAATGCATAGGTAATGAAAATGACAGTAGAAATAAAACTAAGTTGTTAGGTCCTTCCTTAGCTGGTTCTTGCTTAAGTAATACTAATTTACCAGATAGTCGATAGCTTATGACTTCTAGTGTCGTAATTGATTGATGATTGTGAGGCTAGAATTAAAAAAGGTAGACCGGTTAATATTTAATTACGGAGTAAGTGTAGTGATAAGCTGATTAAATAGTTGGGCGGTCAATAATTGAATTAATTACTTGTGCGTCATATCTTGAGGTTGGAATTAAAGTTAAGTATTGAACTTAACTATGTCAAATAGTCACGTCATAAGAGTAATTATTATGCTAAGCATAGTCGTAGCTAATTAGTACTACTTGATGGGTCTGGGGAAAATTGTTGAGAGTCTTTTAATTATTTAACATTGAAATTAAGTAGTATTGTCTATGTATCAGGAATTATGAAGTCGCATAGCTTACAAGATATCCACGGTGAGTGATTACTGGCTCTCGGCATTAGGCCCTGGGAAAGTTAAAGTGCTACCTTTCATCGCCTTTCAATTCCTGTACATGTTCCTGTTTATATACTTGTCTGTCTGACTCTAACTGCGGCCACCCGAAGATGACCGACTGACTCCGACTCGATTACTGATCTTGATTTCTAATTGTATAACTGTAGATGACCTGTACTCAGGGATACCTTACGTGTATTGACTTGATACCCTATTGTTCCCATTACTGACTGACACTGTACCTTGAGTTTGTTACTGAACCTGTTTTACTGATCCTCATGAACTGCATTGCACGAAAACTGTTTTACTGAAAAGCAACCACACACTGTTTTTGGAAAATTTGGGAACCCCTCTTGGTCGATGGTTTCGACAAGAGTAACAAAGCGATCTGCGGCGCTATCCTTTCTGGTCGACATTTTCGACAGAAGTGAGCCAGCGGGCTGCGACGCTATCTTTTCCCGCCTTGGTCGACGTTCTCGACAAGAGCGGTGTCTTGGTCGACGGTTTCGACAAGACTTTTCAAGCTCCTGACTGATTGTTCGGACTATTCAAACGGTCCTATTTTGTGTGTTGCGATGGGTCGTGACCATCATAAAGCAACTCCCGCGCGGTCACGCCGCTACTTGTTTGATTCACCGGTACCTGATCAGTACGGTCCAACCCAAGACAGTGACTGCGGTTCAGTACTGTAAATCTAGCACCTTTCATGTGCTATGATCCTGATTGACTGTTAATGGTTTCCCTATTTTTAAAAGTGTCTGATCTGCGTGTTCTGGTGGTTTGCTATCATGTGCATTCATACTCATCCCTACACAACAATACACAATTCATAAATAGAAAAAAATCTAAAATTTAACACAAATCCACACTGTTAGTATACACTATTGCAGGACTCCTAGAACTCTTGTAAAAATTTAGACAAATTTACAATGTTTTGTATTTAATATATAAAAAATAACCATTCACAAAGATTTGAAATAGATGGACTATTTAGTTACAAGACATAGTCAGTGGACCAAGTTGCATAAGCATATGTTCTTCATGGGTGAATAATTAATTTGCTTCCCATTAGGTTTGGGGTGGTACATGTAGTCGATAAACCCTAAATCGCCCAATTCATTCCTAAAGAAACCAACAATTGCAAGCAAACACTCAAATTCTTGTTACCGAAGAAAATGCTTCACTCTCACAGGTTGTTAGGAACCCACATCTTTGTATCTGTACTTTATTATGTATTGGATCTAATTAATTAGTTGGCCCATTAATTGTAGCCCGTGGGTATATTTAGTAGCTAGATATTATTAAATCTTGTCTTAATAGTTAAGCTACTTAGTTAGGAAGGAGATTATTGTTATGTTAATAATTGCTAGCTAAGTAGGGTATCTGGTTAGGAAATTCTTAATGTTCGAACCCATAGTAGTTGTAGAGGTTATAAATACCTCAACCCCCTTCTCAGTTTAAGAATAAATAGAAAATATGAGTTTATGAGTAGAACAAAGTGTTCTCCGGCAAATGCCTCGGACAGGTAGACTGTTTAGTACTTAGGTGTACTCCGAGATAAATCCTAGAGAGTAGGCGTCTCTTTGATTGCGGGAAGTCTCATGGATAGGTGGCTATGTATTCTTTCGTGCTAGCCGATCTACTCCGTCTAGAGATATAGGATTGCTTGTGCTCTTTAGCTTCTGTGATCGTGTAGATCTTGAGTTTATCTAGTAGAATACCTCTTTAGTGTTCTAAAGCCTTATACCGTGCATACATGTATTTGGGTTAATTGGCTGATTTGTAGCCAGATCTATCCAGGTACCTAACATTTGGTATCTAGAGCCTAGTCCATCCTCTGGACTTGGGTTAAGGGTATATTTGATCAATCACGTGCTTTGTGAAAGCAAGGAGGATCGGCATCCAGTGGATACAGTGACGATGCAATTTCTGGAGGATCAATCTCAGATAGCCGATTTGACGAGCTATGGAGGAAGGAGAATCTGAAGATGTTGTTCAACTTAAGCTTTGCGAAAGCAAAGAGGACCAGAACCCGGTGGATCTGGTGGTTTGAGAATGGAGGAGTTTCAGGCATGGGGAAAGGGCAGTCTCCGATCATGGATAGACAACCATTAGAGGAAGGAAGGAGAAATGAGGTCAACAGACCTCCGCTAGGCTAGTCGCGCGGCGCGGCTACTGGTGTTGCTTTTAATCGACAACAACACGGTACGGTTGCACCACCCTGATGTAGCAAACGGGCAAATCGAGATAGTGTCATCGGGTAAGAAGCGTCTTAGCCGCAAAAGTAAAAGAAGAAAAAGAATTCCGCTGCGTAGAACGACAAGGCCGGAGGAAAATAAGATGATCCACCACCGAGCAATAGGCGGAGCAGCCACGGCGACTCCAAGCGACTTGGAGCAGTGAGGCCGCTGCTGCTACAAAGGCGGCTAGGGCAGACGTGAGGAAGAAGAAAGAAAGAAAAGAACCGACTCCAATAAGGTATGTACTTAATCGGGATGTTGATTTGGGTAACAATTTGGGTTCCAAGAACAGTGAGAATTAGCTGGAAGAAGTTGCATAAGGTGCTAGGGTTTAAGGGACACTTGAACCGTGTAAATCGGGTGAAAATCTTGTCTGGAAGCCAATTTCCGAGAACAATTCCCTGAACTGCGCAGCCGGAGCAAAATTGTAATTCCCGCTGAACGAACCGTTGGATTGCGCTGAAATTTTGACAGAAGATCCAAAACTCATCATCCTAAAATCTGAACAATGGAGATCGGATTTGGAGTACCTGAACATGAACAGAAGTACTGTCGAAGTCGGCTGCAAATTTCTTCTGGAAATATTAAATCCATGTGATTTTTGAGTACTTCATTGAGGAGTCTTGGGGATTTGCAACATGACCATATGGTTTGGTGAAGTTTTGAATGTTGGAAATGATCGAGGATCGTATATGCTTCAGATATATTCCGTGGAGGTGACGAGGTAAATATTTGAACATGTTTATAATTCGGTGGCTCAAGTTGTAGTTGGGAAGTTCATTACATCTTGGGAATTATATGTCGTGTAAAGAAAGTAATTTGGTGATGGGTATTGGTGGAATATTTCGAGAGCATGAGATTCTATATGAGGATCAATTCGTGAGAAGAGGAGTCGAGTGTAACGATGTTCATGATGGTTCTCGCAATTTTGAATCAAATAGGCCAAGAAGACTCTACGAAAGAGTAGACGTGAGGGGTGGATGGAAGCCGACAAAGAGGTAAATCATGTACTTCCTTCTTATGTGCATGGTTTACAATTTATGAAGGAAGATTAGTTGATCGTTACGATGTCTATTTGTTGGCATGGAGTAGAGATGGAGAGGATAATAATCTTTACTGTGGGACGAACAAATACAAGAGAATGCATCTAAGAAGATTTCTCGTCCAATGGGTAGTGTGAACTACAACATATGTTTATTCGTTGTCATTGATGATTGATGGAGTTTGGTGAGTCTAGAAGATGTTCTTGAATTGTGGGAGCACCTCTCGTGAACGAGGGGAGGATTGGGAAAGACAAAGGGAACCTTTATGGGTGAATTCATATGGGTGCCAACTATGATCATCTGGAATTAGATATTATTATGAAGAGGCATGGGTCGACACTCTTGATGTCTACTATGGAGGGGACCTAACGATGGCTCAAGTTTGGGAACACTCTTCAAAGTCAAGAAAGACTTGAGTGGAGGAAGATGACTCTGTGAACTTGATATGCTCTATGATGCAAGCTCATTGAAAAGATGAGCATCAAGTGATCAATTCTGGGCAAGAACGTGCTAGAAATTATGTTGACGATCTTGTGACGAGGTTGATATTGGAAGGACGCGGTACAAATGGAAAGCTACGCGCCTAAGCTCGTGTCTAGAGTCGACGTGGAGGGTCGGGTTGTTCGAGATATTGAATCCGTACAATGGTTGCCACTTGACGAATGGAAGAAGAACTTGAGTGAACCTTGAGGACAAGGTTCATTTCCAGGAGGCGGAGATGTTAGGAACCCACATCTTCGTATATGTACGTTATTATGTATTGGGTCTAATTAGTTAGATGGCATATGGACTATAGCCCGTGGGTATATTTAGTAGCTAGATATTATTAGATCTTGTCTTAATCGTTAAGCTACTTAGTTATTGAAGGAGATTATTGATATGGTTATACTTGCTAGCTAAGTAGGGTATCTGGTTAGGGGATTCTTAAAGGTCAAGCATATAGTAGTTGTAGAGTTTATAAATACCTCGACTCCCTTCTCAATTTAAGAATGAATAGAAAAGATGAGTTTATGAATAGAATATAATGTTCTTCGGCAGATGCCTCGAGGAGGTAGATTGTTTAGTACTTAGGTGTAACCCGGGACAAATCCTAGAAAGTAGCCGTCTCTTTGATGGTGGGAAGTCTCATGGATATGTGGTTATGTATTCTTGTGTGCTAGCCGATCTACTCCGTCTGGAGATGATATAGGATTGTTTGTTCTCTTTAGCATTGTGATTCGTGTAGATCTAGTAGAATACATTTTTGGTGTTTTAAGCCTTATACCGTGCATACGGTTATTTGGAATTGTAGCCAGATCTATCCGGAAACCTAACACAGGTCGAGATTCTAACTTTTTAGTTATCCCAAGTAGTGCATTGCTTCTTAGATTCGTCATTTTTGAATACTTTCCATTTTACTGTAATCTGGTTTCATTTCGGTAGTAATGGCTACTCTACTGTTGCGCAGATCTCGTGTTGCTAGCTTATTACTTGATCATACTTGTTCTGTATTCCTCTCCAAATCTCGTTACTCATTTTCTTGGTACCACTCCTTCTCTACATCTTCAAACAAGAAACTAGATGTTCTTCCAACCCCTCAGTTTTTTATTGAAAAGTACAATTTATCTCCCGAATTAGCTTCCAAAGTTGCTTCTGCTTCATCTCGTATGAGAAACCCACATAACCCTGATTTACTGCTTTCATACTTTAAAGACAAAGGCTTCTCCCAAACTCAATTAGAGAGAATCTCTAGACAAACTCATTTGCTGTCTTCGTGTCTTGATCGGAACGTTAAGCCCAAATTGAAGATTTTTCAGGATCTCGGCCTTTCTCAATGTGAGGCTGCTCAGGTTATTGGACGTGATTTTCAGATTCTTGGTCGTCGAACAGACACTATCATACTATCCCTGTCTGTGTTGAAGCGCCTGTTGAAATCCAATGAGCATGTTATCAAACTTATACAGAAATGTCCTACCTTGTTTTATGTTGATCCAGCCAAGACTCTGTTGCCAAACATTGAATTCCTCAAGAGCTGTGGCGTATCCATGGAGCAGATTAATATACTTATATGTACTAGTTATTCTCGTTTATTCATGCATAATCCTGAAGCAATTAGGAAATCTGTTCACAAGCTTGACAAGATGGGTTTTGAGAGGACTTCCAAGATGTTCATCTATGCTGTTTGGGCTGTTGCGAGAATGTCTCATGAAACTTGGGAGCTTAAGCTGAAGACCTTTATGGATATGGGGTTTTCAGAAGATGATATATCCTGAGTATTAAGGAGCACACCTAATGCACTGGTTCTATCAATGCTGAAAATAAAGAAGGTAAAGGAGGTTCTTCTTGAAACAGGGAAATATGATACGTCATGTATAGTTATCTGCCCCGTGTCACTTACGTATAGTGTTGAAAATAGGTAAGAACCACGAATATACGTTTTAAAGGTGTTGGAGAAGAGGGGTATAATTGAAAAATGGCCGGCTCTATCAACACTTTGCTTAATGAACGATAAAATGTTCTTTAAGAAGTTCATTGATCCGAATGTAAATCATGTTGGTGAAGAATTCATCGGGAAAGTCTGCTAGCAGTGGCAATATAGGAAGTGACTGTCGAGAAAAAGATGTAGCTGACTTAGTATGTAATTCAACATGAGGTTTCTGGGAAAGAAGCTTGTGGTTATCTCTATTTCTTCGGATCCCTACCGTCTAGTCATCTTCTACAATTGAACAATGTTGTTTCTATCTATGCTCATTTGTACGCGTCAAGTAATATTTAGTCTTTGCTAGGGATGGAGATTTATGATTACGTCACGTTTTCTGATGTAATTTTTCATATGATAGTTTTGTTGTCCGTTTCTCAAACTAACATGTAGGCGCTGGCATTTGGCACTGCTGCTGTTCTTTGGAATATTACAAATGCAAAATTTTCTTTGTAGCTTTTGCATTTTACAGATATTTGAGTTGGATTGAGTACCTCTTGCTTCTAATTTTGATTGCAATTGGGTTTCCTGCCTTGGTATCATTGTTTATCTATTCTTGACTTGTTGGTTCAAGTTCACGTATTTTCCTGGGGATTCCGTCAATTTTGTCTCATTTTGATGAAACATAGTGACTAATTGTGTTCACTTTTGAATAATGTTTCTTGATGACATATAGCGTGTGCCTAATTGTTTTTATGGCCGCTAGAGGATGGTGTTTATTATACATTCTAACTGTTTGAGAGTCTCTCCCCCATATCTTTTCTTTCATATGAGGCAATAATATTGCCTTTAGCAAGTCTTTAACATCTACAGGGTCCAGGGTCGATGATTTCATGGTGTTTGCACTTTGCATCCACTCGATAACGAGGGATAATGTTATGCCACTAGGAGTTTCTTCACTTTCTTGATTCTCCAATCTTAGTTACCATGAAGCATTGGATCAAATGAAACAAGAACTGAGAAGCATGTTTGGGATGATCATGCATGCTACAGGTATCACACCATTAACTTTGATAGCTTCTGTATTTCTTGACTTCAGTTGTAGCATATGCACATTGCCTACACTTTGCATATGTAGAAGCCTATGTATAAACTCGGTGTTAATACGGGATGGTTGCATGCGTTGGATTACAAGAAGCTGTTATATGTCAAATCTCTGCCCTAATTGTTGAGTGAATATTGTACAATTGTACGTTCTCTGACATGTAATACAGATAGAGATGAAGAACCAAGTACACATCCGTTAATTGTGGCTACATTGCGGTCAGGAACGGACCTACACACGCGCAAGGGACCGCTATTGATATCCCTCGATTTTGGACATGAAATTCCTATTATACCCCTTCTAAAAATTTAATGAATGTTGATATATTTAGCAAGAATGAATTATGAAATAAACTGGTACAACTCAGCTATATTCCATTAAGCTTTCCCCTGCCAATTGATCACAAGTTTAATTCTCAGTAGTGCTAAATTTTCCAACCACTTTGTTTATATGTTTTTCTATCATTTACTTGATAATTTCATTGTTTCTTTATGATTCAGTAACATTTTTTATTATTTCTCTCTTTTTTAATATTCTTTTAGTTTACACTTCACAATCATATTTTATAAATACTTAACTTTATTTCATTTAACTCTCTTTGTTTCTTTATTTTTTCTATTCAATAGTAAATTCATTTACTTAATATACTTTTAAAAAATTATTCAATCTAAACAAAGATATATTATATCTAATTCCTCCGGTTTATGAGCACATTATTTAAAAATTTATAGTCTAAACATTGTTCTTTACTATGTGAGTTTTGAAAACGTAATTTTCATTAGTCATTAATAATGATTTTTTTAAATTAAATTTATAGTAAAAAAATTCGCTACCCTGACATATATTTCTGCGTCCGTCCCCGATTGCGGTCCAATATTTTACCTTCTAGCACAGTTCATTGGTGAGATAAGTAATATATTTTATTGGGCCTATTTAAATTAATTGAAGCTTAAGCCCAGAACTGTTGCCTTCTTGCTTGTCAAGCCTGCTCATGGATTGGGCTGTGCATATCCTTCTCAATTGGGCCCTTAAGGCCTGCTAAGGAGATGCAAAATGTAAATATGTAAATTGCAAGTTACTCCCTCCATTTCATCCTAAATTATACAAACGATAGCATATAATTGCAAACATTGTTCAAGTTAAAATCAAGAGTGGTGTAGATAAAATTCAATACAAAAAGTTTATAATCTACTTTGGACATTCATAGATCCAAAAAAAGAAAGGAAAAAAAGAGAGAAAGAGAACATGTAAAGAAGAGGGGAGCAAGTACTCTTTCTTCTTTCCCTTTTGATTCCATTCACCAAGTAATACTCCCTCCACCACCAATTAAATTTTCCATTGGGCTCATACGCGTATTTTAAAAATATACGGTTGATTCAATAGTAGTATAAAAATAACGAATAAAATATAAAAGAGAGAGTAACTAAAGTAGTAGTTCTTTTCTGTCTTCAAAGTATTGGAGTTAAGATTGTAATAAAAAACAGGAAATTTGTAAATTTCAAATTAATACAGGAGGTATTATTTAGAAGGAATGTTAATTATGTACTCAATTAGCATATAGTATTAAGACTCTTGTATATTAAAAATGTAATTATAATCGACACAATTAATAGTATATATTACTATATATTTTTAAATAATGACCTCGTGAGTGAGAATTCTATAAAAAAAAAAAAAAAAAGTAAGGAGTAAACGTTTATCATACGATAGAATACAAAATGACCATCATAACATATGTCCAAAATTGGGAAACTCAAATTAGGAAATAAAATGGAGTAATCATTTAAAAAATTTCTTAAAACTTGTGAGAAAGTCGGAAAAGAATCGGTCCACTGCAATGGGAAAAAGGTAAAAAGAACTTCCAATATTCCGACAAATAGTTCTGTTGCTCCCCTCAATCATGTCACTCACTTTATTCACATGCACTTCCAAGTTCCAACCATCCAAATTTCGAACTCTATAATTAAGCCCTAATCTTATATTCTAATTATATTCAGATTTGTCCTATAATTTCAGATTAAAACATCGATTGCCGCAACCATAGATGTGGGGACCAGATTCATTACGCGACACGTGTATGGTATCAAACCCAATTAATTTCTGTCACATAATTATATAATGTAATTATGCAGATCAGTGTGATAATTCATAATTGGACCTATCTTAGATCCACGGTTTCACAATTTTCTTGCATGTCGGAACTTTTTGACACAAAGTAAATTTAAAAGATTTGCATTTTCACTTGATGACTAGGAGATTTCCGGATTTAGCCACACCAAAACTTATATCTTCGAAAATAACATAAAATATAACTCAAGTTAGAATGCTCTAGACTCTTCTTCAATTGTAGAGCAAACACTTAAAACGTATACCGGGATTCTTGTGGATTCTATACGTAACTAATATTTTTTGCAAAGTTTTCCCTATGAGTTTAAAATAATTCGTTCGGATGAATTTCTCGTTTTAGCGGACATGCATGCCTAGCCCTTGGAGTGCACATCGATCCACAAAACCTTGCTAAGTATGTCATAAATAGTTTTAAACTAGATATCTCAAATGTATCTCAACTGTATATTATAACAATTATTAGTTAAAAAGGTGGAACTATGATAGTTGTATTTAAATCTTTATCATGAGCGGTGGAGTTAAAGACAATGTTGCAAACTTAATTTGAACTTTAAGATTAAATAGTTTACAATTATGAGGAGGCTATGCATAATGCACTAATAGTGCTCTCCCTTTGATTCACCAATAATTGGTGTACATTGGGAATTATTAACTAAGTGTTGAAGTTAAGAATAATTGAATGAATCTAGTGGAAGGCATTCTTTACACGTCTAAAAGAAGAGTAGCTTTTATTTGTATTCAACTTTTAAGGAAAATAAAATAACATGGCATGGGAACATGTTTGTGTCTCCAACACCATGCTTTGCCCGGTTTACATAAATCAAGCAATAGTGGATTCCAACTACATGAAAATATATATTCATTTATTTAGACTAAGTTTAACAGAAATAGCTAATAAATTCACTTAATACATGATTTAGTAGCTGGTAATGTGATTATGTTTTGTGAAATTTTACCTTATTTATTTTTTATCCGATAAGGTAGATGATTTACATTGAAAAAATCATATAAACTACTGACTTATTTCAAAAATATACTTATAAGCGGGAGTCTTAGAAGACCACCCTTAGAGAAAGACACAAAAGACTAACTATCATTAATTATGCAATCATCCCAAATAAAATGTTAGCTACTAAACTAACCCAACCCAACCCAACCAAAAGCTAGAAAGTAGATCATTTTAAATGGGTCAATATATATTCACATTTTAACCCATATTCTACATTAATCTCACAAAAACCTAAACACCTAAAAACAAAATTCTCTCTAGAAAACTACCTCTCACCGAAAAAGGCTCAAATTCGCCGAAAACAACTCAAAAAGCGGTCGATCTCACCGGAATAACATCACAAAGGTATGAAAAGTTAGATCTTGACCTAGTTTTTGTGAAATCAGTGATTATTTTGATGAATTTCATCTCGTATTCTCTTTTTTTCTCTCGAAATCTATCCAAATTGATTGAACCACGTTTGAAATCAATGAAATGAAGTACATGAAGATATGACAAAGTTGAATCTCTTCTGATTTATGCGAAATCGATGTGTATTGTGATGATGCTTATATTCAGATCTGTATCTTAATCAATTGTTGTTCAAATTCAAAACAGATCTGAAAAAATCGCGTATAACAACAATAAAATGTTCTTGATTGTATATATATATAATGTTTTGGCTTATATGTCAGATGTTCAATAAAACAGAGTATATAAATATATGCTTGAAAATTGGTGTTTCTACTACGATTTTGTAATTTATGCATCGATCTACTCAAATTATGTTTGTATGTAAGTTCAACAATGCTTTCATTCAAATGTTAATTGATTGAATGACTTTTTTCACAATGGAAGTTGAAATCCAAAAACAGCTTTGAAAAATCGCGTATAAATGTTCTAGCTAAGATGTGCAATGTTGTGGCTAATGCATGTAATGTGATATGTGATGTGTAGCATGTAATACGTGCCATACTGCTAATAGTATGTGTTATATGTTGTCTACAATGTGCTATATTACTTGTGTAATGTTTTTACCGTCTATCTGCATGTTTTAGTAAATATGCAATGTGCAACTACATCAATGTGTTATGTGTTGTTTACTATGTATAATTTTATTTGTATAATGTTCTATATTTATCTCTTTAATGTTTTTGTAATGTGCATTGTATGATGTTACATTAATGTTCTATTTGTTTTTTTACAATGTTGTAAGTTATTTGCGTAATGTTTTTTACGTATCTCCGTAATGTTTTCGTAAATATGCAGTGTTAAGTTAATGTTTTTACGTAATGTTTACAAAGTTCTACGTTACTAGTGTAATGTTCTTCTCGTATCTCTATGATGTTCGTGGTTGATCTCTATAATGCTTTTGAAAACATACAATGTAAATGTTCTACGTTATTTATGTAATGTGATATGTATTCAATGTTCCTCACTCATATATGTGTAATGTTCTACTTGCATTAATATCTCAGGTGTTATGTCTTATTTCATTATGTTTATTATATATATTACTAATGTTTTAAACTATATGAATAATGTTTGTTCAATGTTTCAGGTGATAAATGATTCCTCAATCACGCCAATGACGACTTCATTTACATTAAGTAAAACAACAAAAAGCACTTAAATGTCTTGACCCTGACTACACAAAAATGAAAGGCCAAAAAACAAAAAGTTGGTAACAAATTCAAGCGGAAAAAGCAAATCACTACTGAATTTGAAGACAAATCTCCAAATGAGCATTTGTTGTGATGAACATGTTGCCACGTTGTACTTGAAAATGAATGTCATTCAATATTATTTGATTACTGAATATCTCATGATGTAATTGAATGTAACAAATGTTATGTCTTATATAGTTAATGTTGTTGGTTATAGATGTAATGCTACTCCTTATCTTCGTGGCGTTACTAATTATAACACCAACTTAACCTCAAATGTTCCTAGTTGTATTGTCAATGTTTTTGCTTATATATTTAAAATGTTCATTCAATAATATGATGGACTATTATAACTGAATATTGAATATGTCATAAAGTAATGAAAGAATAAATGCATGATGTTCATTGAAAATGTTCTTACTTATAATTCGAATGTTCTTCCTTATTTCAGTAATGTTCTTAACTATATAAGTAATGTTTCTAACTAAAACTAGTAAATTGACCCGTAAAATGATTTGATCCAATCCAGTGATACGCGAAATGAATCAAACCGGCTCGATGACCCGCGAAAATACAAATGAGTGGTAAATTACAAATAAATTCATCTTTATTATTTCTTTATACACATGATCCTTCTTAAAACTTTATGTACTTATATTTTTTATAGGGAGTTTTATTTTATTTTAGATACTTAGAAGTGGGGGTTTTCACTTTCAAGACCTAACAAGTTCTTTTCGAAAATGGGGTGCTATAAAAAAGTCCAAACTTTGAGATTACTTTACCAATTCTCAGATCTTTTTAAAGTGGGCTCTCACGAATCTAACTGCCCAATGGACTGCGCACTCTTCTTCAGTTTCCGAGCAATCGCCTTGTTCCACCCATTATTTTCACCAGATATCTTTAAGTACTTGGTTAATTATTTGTAAAGTCTCATGTTAAAGAAGAAAACTGGACATATGTATATAAAACTTCTGATTTCTTACAAAGATCGGGTATCTTCAGCTGTTCTGTGCTACTTTCTTTCCTTGTCCTCTAATGAAATTCTCATGGCCACCTATAAACATGGAGATGGAGTTTATATTAACTGACATCTCAATATTTTGTAAGATTCTTTTAGAGAAATGATTTAAATTTACGGGTTCTAGATGGTTCACTTTCAATGTAACGCAATAATCGCAAACAAAAATTTGAATTTAGATTTTAATTACTTCTAAAAAAGAGGACGACGACCCTCTATATTCGTGACCAGATAGATAAGACGCTCAATGTTGCATAATTTGCTTAACAACTTTTGCTATGATTGGTCGAATTTCTTTTTACATTTTTTGCCCGATCAATCCTTTTATAATTTATTCATATTCAATTCAGTCATGTCTTTGTACACACCTTTCATTTCAATCCTTATACTTTCAAACTCATTATAATTAAGTCTTGTAAAATTGCAACTTTCAATCCTTTCATCTATCTTTTTATCCTTAATTTTCCAATACAAATGAAAAAATCTCGGGAACACTAGTAGCTTAGTGATATATCAAGTTTACTTGACAATTGCTTTTTCTTAATAATTGAAGGCAGGAGAATATTCTTGCGGCAGAATATTCTTGTGGGAGAATGATTGTTGAAGAATATCTCTAACTACTTGTAATTAGCTAGTTAAGAATATGCAATAGAACAAGGATCCAAACCACAATTCAAATTAAACAAAAAAATGTAAAAATTTAATCACAATGGGGGACAGTTACAATTTTTTTTAAAATCAATAATATTATTCACGAATTAAATTTTAGATCGATTGCTAAACATTAATTCAGATAATGAATTCTTTAAAGCTGTTAAGCAGAGAATTTGCATGCAAATGTGGATGTGGTCCTATTTCGATAATTCCTTTAATTTGTTTCGGATTTAGATTTTCACCTCTATTATTTTAGACAGGTTTCACTTTGACATATGTACTGTTTAATTCTAATAGGTGTTCAAACCTATGCGATTCTAGTTTTTTCAACACTTGAACATAACTATAAGGTTTGGGTACGAGTAGGGTATATACCTGAAATAGTTTTGTACGTACCCGATCATCCAACCCTGTCGGTTCCCTAGCCAAAATTAAAGCCCTATTCATCTCCATGAATTTTCAGTGCTATTAACTAGTATGTGATCGACATTGGACAGGTTGTATCTGAATATCTGATGAGCAGTACTGGTGAGTGGTGATGGTGGTGGTAGGCTTTAAATATGTGTATGTAGCTGACAAGAAAAGGTGATGGACGAGTGTGTGTTACACTTACACCTGTTAAGATGCAATATGTGTGGGATTTGGTAAGATATCTAATGAGCTTTAAAACAATCTTAAAGAAAGCGGATAGATCGAACAAAATTGAGAAACTATATCTGAAAGAAGCGGCTAAAGCATTAAAACTTTAGTGTATGAAATGAAAGCAAAGCAAAGCTAGCTATACCATGTGAATGCCATTTCCTTCATCCTAGGAACTGTAGCGGCACGTATATATAATATAAATCAATTCTTCTATACTACGTGGATAAGCACAATCACCCATATCTTCCTTCTTGTATTCGATCCAACCTACTCAGATAAAATTATGTTAATTTACTCACAAAACAAAACAAAACAAAAGAAGAACTGGTTTTTATTTTAGTTTTAGGTCAGGAAAGCGATCGAAGCAGAGTTTTTATGTATAGTTAATTAAACCACATTTCATTTTATATATGTACTCTGATCAAAGTATTAATTTTCCCACGTTTACTTACTGCCGAAGTATATACACCTAGCTAGCTACTTGCACAAAGTGAACAAGAAGAGGAATAAAACTTTGCACTAGAGTCTAAATGCACGACTAGCTTTTCAAATGCAAATTGGCAAGGAGTAACATGTACGTGCGTGTTGGATTTTGGAATGGTGGATTAGGATCTCATATTGTAAAAGTAGTGTATGAGTAATTTTGTCCGTCGGAAAGAAAGATTACAAGGCAACATACATTACAACTATTCTACTAGCATAAAATATTCAGAAATGATATTTCATAATTTGTACGAAAGTAATCAATTTTTTATTAAGATTTATTATTTCTAAGTGTTGATGGTGAACTTGCCTTTAACTCAAGTTGGTTTATTTGTAAAAACGTTCTTGTCTTCGCACTTAATATTATTCTACGCGTTGATCTATTATTATTTTAAACTTCAGAACTCAAAATATTAAATTAGATGCAATTAAATAACAACTAAATATCAACAACTCCACTTAATTCATTATTAATTTTGGTCAAACTCAACTCAAGTCAAATTTGAGTCGATTAACAAAATACTTATACACCTTTATATGATTCTTCTAATATAAATTGTAGCTCTTATTTCTATTGTTTTGGTCAAAATGCAATTTGGAAAACAGAGGACATTTGTTCGAGGACTAAAATAGCAGAGCCACAAAACTACTAAACTAGTTCACTCGTTAATTAATTCGGCATGGTCATGTGATGTCCCAGTCAAGGGTCAAGATATTGTTCAGTTATTTTATGAAATGAAATGCAAGAAACACCACAACCAATGTTTAATTTGATAGTAGACCGGGTGGATCCACAAAATTCAGCTAGGGTATAGGCCATATATTTAGGGTGAAATTCTTTAAAATACTATACATAATCCTATCTTATCTTCGTAATTCAGCTCTATCAGAATTAAGGTGGATTACATACGGATTTAAAGTAATATTCGTTAACTTCGATTTTGTTTGCCTAAAAATATTAAATAAAACTTATTAATATACTATGAGGTTATATTCATTTCAATGAAAATCTCATTTAATTCAATTCACTTTCATCTAGTTCAGTTCAGTTGAAGTGAAGTGTGAGTCTAATTAAGTAAAAGTTTATTTACCTTAAATTAAATATTTTTTCTGACGTTAGATTACTATTTTTAAGTCCACCGTCAAATCCCAGGGCTCAACCCTGGACAGGCGGTGGAAACTACCAAGCTGGAGTACGGTAGGGGCAGAGGGAATATAGAAAATATTCCCATTAGTGAATGTATTTATAGAATATATAGCAGTTCTGTAGATGTGGCTAGTTATTTTGGTACGTACATATGAAGTAGTATCAGATTATGCTTGTGATGCACAATGTATATCTTGTTTAAAAGGAAAGAAAAAACATATTGTATGTTGCAAGCAAATAAGAACATGAAACCTAGTAGAATTTGTTTGTCGAAGATCAGTCTATAGTACGGTCCGATTCAATCTCATTTTATTACATTATCTCGTTTGCAACTCGAATGTAAAAATATACAAGATGCAATTAAACATAACTCCAGACACGTGATCGATTTTTAGTTTGTCTGTTTGTCCTTATGTCGACCGATGCGAAGTTCACGGATCAACGACCTGCTTAATTAGTTATGCAACTATTATAAATTACTATCAGTTATTTTCGTCTGAACATAACCGAATAAATTTAAGCGGAATTGAATTTATTGATAGTGTAGAAATGAACAAAGTAAACTTAAACATAGCTGAAATTATGAGTTTTTAGATATAGAGAACCAAGCCACATTTGTTAAGAGTGTTTGTTAATACAACATTAATTCCACTCACATTTTGTAATTACAAAAACCTCTCCATTTTTCGGGAGAAATTACAATAGTTCAACATGAACAATTCTAGATACCGATAAGGAAAAAACAGTTGAGGAAATTAATTAAGGGTAGATTGTTCCTCTACTAGCTATGCTAATAGGAAATTAACATTAAGGGGCGAGCTTAGCTCCTGGTCCTACACTACTAATTAATGCCTTCTTGTGCACATTTTCTTCCACTCTACCAAACGGTTTAGGAATTGCATAACCTGTCATATTCCAAACAATGTCACAATTAGTAAAAATCTCAAACAAAGATTCATTAATTATCCTATCATATCATTGTCTTAAATCTTGATACACTTGCCTCGAATGGTTCTTGCAAGGAGTAAGAAGCATGCGTCTCTTTTGGACCCTCGGTTACTAGAATTCCAGTCCCTTGTCCCCTTCTCTTCAAAACCTGTCCATTCAATAACTTCTAAATTAGTTAAAACTGATTTAACCGAACCGATATTCTACCCGTAAAACTAAACTGTCGGTTAGACATACTTTGAATGCATCTTCGTCTGTGCGATCATCCCCGATATATACTGGAAACACATCGTCTGATGTAGCGTAGCCTAAGGACTCTAATAGAAACTCGAGCGCGTTTCCCTTGTTCCATTTAATCATGGGACGAATCTCCAGAACCTTTCTCCCTTGACACATTTTAAGCTCTGGATAGTCCTTTACCACTGACTTTACTTGATCAGCCAGTTCCCCCCATTTCTGCATTTTCACAAGTTCAATTCATGAGTTATGAATCCGCTACATAGCTTAATTAAGAAATGCAACATATGTTGAAAAAGAAAAAATAGGGTAATAACTAATTATAATTAGTTACATTCTCGTTGACGCGACGAAAGTGAACGGACAGACAAAATTTGTTGTTCTCTACACTTGCACCTTGAATGTTCTTTGTTTTCTCTACCAAGATCTTGTTCACCTGCATTAGGAACAAACGAGTTTGAGAGAAATCGAGAACGAATAGATAAAAATTTGCTGTTTTTTACGACGTTTTTATAACACGTTTTCAATGTTACTCTGCCGTTAACAAAAACAGTGTTAACAGATGTTTCGAAATCAATTCACTAACTTAAGAGAACAAAAACCAACCTCCTCAATCATTGGAAGAAATTCTCTCGCAGGTTGGCATATGACAGTTTTATTACCCTGAATATTGACAAATACCAAACGTTAACAATGAGTGGAATTATTCCAACTTTCGAGGCCTAATTTTTTTCCTAACACATTACTCACTTTGATCTGTTGAAGTCCTTCTGTCGGTCCCATGATGTCCATCCCATGACTACCCGCATAATAAAGCTCGGACAATTTAACAAAATTATGTACCTGTGACATTTAGAAAAAGTAAGGGGCTGTTTGTCGTAGTGTTATATCGGCCATCTTCCCACTTGAATTGAATTTTTATAAAAAAATTCAAATTTCAATTGAAAAGGACCATTCAAATTTTATTCCAATACATCCTCAAAATTTCTTAGATTCCGAAAAAATATCTCAATTGTTGAATCTTGTGACTTGTACCTTAGCTCTGGACCTTCCACTCACAATGGCAGTGGGAAAGAACTTGGCGACGTCCCTCACAACATTGCGCATCTGATCACATGACAACTCATAAGAAATGTCTTCTTTATATGTTCGTGTTAAAGCCGCGAAAAAATTAAGTCATTTTTTTAATTTTATTTTCTATTCAACATATGTTACGCGCAACTAACTGTCAGGCCTAAATAGTAACCGCCTATTCTCGTAATTTCAAAGCTAAGTAACAACGATAAGACAAACCTCATCAGACATGAAAGCGCGATCAGGATCCTCCACGATAGGCGAAAGAGTGCCATCATAATCCAAGAACACTACTATCTTTTTCCCTTTAGAAGCAAGCATTATTTCCTCAATCATACTCAAGGCGGAGGGATGGCGAACCTAATTATTCACAGAATAAAGTAAGATTTAAGCATGTCCACGTATATATATATATATATATACCATCATGTTCGAACTCTCAAACCCTCAAGTAACTTACCATCCAAGAGTTCTTATCTTCGGTGTTGGAAGGCCTACGTGTAGGCGAGGAAGCACGCATTGAGTCGAGCAAGCTACTGTTGAACCTAGCTCCATTTCCACTAACTTGGCGCTCTTTTACCCATGCTTTACCAGTGAAACACTCGTTCCATGACAACTTATTGGAGAACAAAGCGCTCGATTCGGCTAACACAACGGCTAGAGTCATTGCCAGGCTCGAATTCGCATCAACAATTCTCACCATGATTCTTTGAATTTCCTGCATTGACATAATGACATATTTATAGCAAGAATTAAGAACATTACACTTAGGAAGTCGCAATGGGAAAGGCATATAAGAGTATGGAGTGTAAGTTACCTAGAAACTGGATGTAATTTGTAATGGAAATGAAAGGGAGTTAAAGTTTGTCAAGGTGTGGTGGCAGAGGAAACCAAAACTAAGTACACACATTAATAAGTGACAAGTGAAGGGAGAATGGGTCTGGTGTGGTCAATTTATAAAAAAGAGCATCATAGCACAAAGAGACGAAGTAACACTACTTTTCTTCCCCCCACTTTTTGGTTGTACAATGCTGTAACTCTGAATCAGGCCCCTCGATACTTTTATGGTAAATTTTGGTATCACAACTGTGCTTTTTTGGATTCTCCCATACCCTTAATTTTATTCCCTGTGTGGGTGAATCTTTTTGCTTGCCAAGGGTATCTAAGACCATTCATAGTGGTCGAGCGGATGACCGTGAATAATAACGGTTATTGTTGATGACCACTGCAGTTGAAAATTATGTCCAGTGGATCATCCAGACGATCATAAATAGTGCTTTTTTATTATTTTATTATTTTTTAAATATTTTTTAAAACAAGTTTAACATAATCTAAGAGTGGTTGGAAGTTGAAATTAATCAAATTGCATCTTTAAAATAAGTTTTAGAATTCATTAAGATGAAATCAGACGGTTACAGCAACAATAACAAGAACAACAACAATAACAACAAAATGAAAACAATTGAATTCATACATTGAAATGATACGAATATAACAAGAAGAACAACAACATTACAATCTTAATACATGATTGAAAGTGACAACAAACAACAAGTTACAATATTGAAATCCTAGATGGACTGAAATGAAAACACACAACAACAAACTAGAACGAATCAAAGGCTGAACTCGTCCTTGAGGCTCTGCAGGATACCCATCTCCATTGGTGTCAATGATGGTTTCTTGCTTAGTCGAATCATCATTTCGTATTTCTTGAAGTTAGTTTGATCATGGTTGCTCGAAACTAATGTTTTCACGTCCTAAGACTTCATTTCGGCCTTGTTTCGAATTGCTTCAATCCTCTCTCGCTCAACCTAAATCAGGTTCTGCTCAATAAGAAGTCGGTTCTGCTCAAACTGCCTCCTTTCTTCTATCCTCAATCGTTCCATCTCAAGCATATTCTCCTCAATTGTGTTCATTCCTTGGAATGATTGAGACAAAGTTTTCATGGTGGAACCTCCACTAGTCCCTCCTTGCTTTTGAAATGCCTTCGCCTTATCACGACCCATACGCCTCTTCGATATAGTTTCACTTCCATCATCACTCTGCTCGAAACCCCTTTTAGTACCGCTCCCACCACCACTTTCCTCAAAATCAACATGATTGTCTTCATTACTTCACCTCCAAAACTCGGTTGCACTCTGTATGTCGGCGCTAGTGAAGCTTGAGAAATTCATTTGAGGTTGCCACTGTGGATAGTCTCTCATCTGATGCCAACAATGTTCAAGATCGAACTTGTTATTGTGCCTCTGTTTGTATAGTTTTTTTGCCAGACGGACAACATCATCCTCATTTTGACCACTTTTACCACCAATTTCACGATTCGCATCGTCATAGGCTGAGACAATGTGGTTGACCTCTTCCTTCAATCCGAGTCCATCTCCCACATAGTGAATTAGCATTCCGGGTGCGGAGGCCGGTTAGTAGATGGCCATCTTGAAGGTTTTGATCCTAAAATTTCTTGACATCAGTGAACATGTTGGTATACGTCCGGTTAGTGGCTTTGATCGGATCCTCGCTCAGACTCATGATGATTTTGATGAGAGCTTTATCCTTCAGAGAATGTTAGATGCTTCCCCGACTTTGCATTTGGATCCTCGGCTGCTTCCTCTGCCGCATCGGACGTGCCCGCTTTCGTCTTTGCTCTCTTCTTGCCCTTTCCTTTGTTTGCCACCGGTGGTGGTGGTGGTGAAGCTTGAGTCTCTGGAACGGATTTTGGAATGCGTAAGGACATATCAACGAACATAGAACTGTCGGGGAAAAAAAGGATTGTAGCCTTCGGTAGTATCGTAGGTTGGTGTTTCGTGGAGTTGTGGACAGTATTGGTTTAAAAAGACCGGTATTCGATCCGACATATCATTCATCATCAAGAATTGGTATGTCGGATGATTTTAGTAATTCGGTGGAGTATAGGTTTGCGGAGTGTTTGGGGTGTTGTTTGAATGTTGGAAGTTGGGAGTAGACATTTTAGCGTTTTGATTTAAGAAGTAGACATTTTACCATGAAACTATTAGGAAATATGTTCTAGATTGCATGAGAATTCGATACCAATTAACTTATTTGAAGTTTTAAATAGTGCAGGGAATCATGGTAGAAGAAGCCATTTGAGAAGTATCCAAATATTATGTCATGTAATGTAAATATACAATTACTAATATGAAACATATAGTTCTTACGTACCATTTACCTAATAATATTAGACAAGATTTACATGTTGATATTGTAACTAATCAGGTTGTGCTAAATATATGTGACATGATTCATTTGAAAATTGTTTTGTTTATGTATTTAATAAAGAGTAACAGTTATTAGAGGGAAAAAAAATTGCTTTAGGCCCCGTATCCCTCCAAGGCCCCCAATTTAAACCATGATACTTTTATTTGGAGTTCTCTTATGCATTTTTAACGCCTATCTCTTATGTATTTTTAATGTAAATTTATTTAATTTTTTAAAATGCATTTCTTATGCATTTTACTAGCTAATACGTAATTTTTTCTTTATATATAATAATAATTAATTGTTAATGTCATATATCAGTAATATGGATTAAATGAGTATTTACAATGAATTTTGTACAATTCATAATGTTGAAGACAAAAACATTTATAAACTGCTTTAGGCCCCTAAATTCGTTGACACGTCCCTGCCGGCCAACGATCAACTATATATATTATCAAGCATAATATAAATCAAACCATATAACTTATATACTTCATAAGTTTTATGACTAGATTATCAATCAATTAATTTATCACATAATCTAATCAGGGACCTTTTTTTAAATATACTTGGTTGTAAGTTTTTCTAGCAGTAGGCCTTATTTACTAATAACTTCTCAGTTAAATGAGATTTTTTTATAAAACATTCGTTATGTAAATGTACAACTTCTTAAAGAAGTCAGCTGATTTGAAAAATTAATCAAAATAAATTTTATTTATTACTAACTTTTTAGTTAGTTTTTCAGTTCCATGAGCTTTTGTTTTATAAAAAATTCGTTACGTGACCCAGCTGATTTTTAAATTTAATGAAATTAACTAGTTAAAGTTAATGAAATTAATTAGTTGGAAAAAAAATTATCAATTAGTTTTCAGCAGATTCTTAGATTATTGAAAAGAGTTATCAGTTAACTTTTTAATTAACAGTTAACTTTTAATTACCAAGCTAGTTTTTTAATTAATTATGCTAAACCAAGCTGCAATAGAAAATAAGATAAATGTGGTCACAAATGACGGTAAGGAAAACGAATAATTTGCATTGAATTGGTGTGGTCGAGGCAAACACTCGTAACTGTGCACGAAAGTATAGATCGTGCAAAATAATTGGTGAGAATTCACAAATTTTGAGGCGGTTTAATAATTATTTGAATTAAGTCACTCTAGTTTAGCCACCTCATTACAAACACCAATTATGAAAGCTTGACGACCCATTATACTAATTGTAATGTGGAACTGTGGTCCTAACATAAATTAAGCACACTAATTCACCAAAGATTCGGGCTGCATTATATTTATATTAATTTATATTATATTGCTAATGTAATTTAATTAGCTTTATCATAGAATGACACACGCCAATACGTTAATTATATACTTAATAATTAACATTGACTTGTGTGGAAGTATCACTATTGGGTTTGGGAGGAGTGATTTGGAACATTATACTACATACATACTACAGATTAGACCAATTATGTCCCTAGTTTTAGGTTACATTAGCCTAACCGTGTCCCTAGTTTTAGGGTCACATATGATATGCGGACAAGCATCCAACACGTAGAGATCACATATTTTAATTGTATATAGTTGGAAATTTTAATTTTAGATACATTAGAATTAGAGTGTAATACTGTCACTTTAGATACATTAAAATGATAGTGATCAATTTAGGTACACTAGTGTAACCACCCGTCCAATTGAGGAACTCTGATCGATTTTCCGATTAAATTGATGACTGACCGTCGGACTTGCAATTTCCCCTTCAAATTCGTATTTGACCCGTATTTGACTTGTATTTTTGTATTTAAATTAAATTAAATTTGCATTAGCTACAGAGCTCTCATATTCTGACATTTAAATCGAATTTTTGAAATACGGGACACATGTCAATCTCTTGTAATTTATGGGTTTAAAATGTGTAATATAATTAAAAAATGATGTAAAAAAATCTTAAAATATTTTTAAAAATATAAAAAATATATTTTATATTTTATCACATATAAAATAAATAAAGAAATATAAATAAAAATAAATTTAAAAATACGATTTGCTACAATAAAAAAAGAGAATCACTTAAAAAATCCAAAGACCCAAATGAAGGTTTACTGTAGCAAATTGCATTTTTAATTTTTTTAATTTTTTTAAATTTTATATGTAATAAAATGTAAAATGTTATTTATATATTTTGTAAAGTATTTTTGAACTGTATTAAACAATTTATACCCATAAATTAGCTAATGCGATTTTAATTTTTTATTATTTGTAATAAAATGTAATTTTTTTATTGTATTAAAAAAATGTAAAATAAATTTTTATAATTTCTAAAATATTTTTCATAATTTTAAAATCATTTTATAATTATGATACACAATTTATATCAAGAATTAATGTGGATGCGACACGTATATACAAAAATACGAGTCAAATATGAATTTGGAGGGAAAATTGCAAGTCCGACGGCCACGTCATAAATTCGATCGAAAAATCGACCAGCGTTCCTTAATTGGACAGGTGGTTCCACTAATGTTCCAAATTAATCACTGTATCTAAAGTGACCGATTCTCATTGTACCTAAAAAAAAATTTCCCTATATAGTTTCATGTGCTGGGACACAAACCAAGATATTCTAATCTTGTCCTCAGTCAACTCCGTGTAAATAATTTATATAACTTTATACATTATTTAATAAAATTCAATATATATTCAATAAATAATAAATAATAAATAATGTAAAACAAACTATGTGCTTAATTTGTACGATTTCCACTAAAATTATAATTTACAGTATCATTTAAATATTTTTATTTTTCACTTAAATTTATGTTAAATGTAATGTATGAAATTGTTCGATTAGGACATGAAAAATAAATATTATGAGACCTAAAACTTCATATCTTAGCAAGAACGTTGATGTAAAGAGGTATATATGCATGTACGCAGGCCCGTTTAAGATGGTGTGCGGGGAGCCCGTTCGCACAGAGCCCACCAACATAGGGGCCTCATATTTTTCCGATAATGTAGAATATATTCATATACGTTAGACATTATATGCATTAATAAATTGGCTATTAAAGTAGTATAGTCTAATGGTCATAAGTTTTTTGTTATTTACTCTTTCTTGTAAAGGCAACAGTTTCGAGACTTACTAGATCCATTCATTTAACATTATTTTATTTCTCCTCTTTACTTTCACTTTTTTCATTTAAAATGTTAGATGTAAATATTTAATAAATACTTCCTCCGTCCAACATCATATTCTCGTATTCCATTTTGGTTCATCCCAACTTCATTTTATCATCACTAATATGGTAAATCTCTCATAATTTATACACTATATTTTCTACTTTAGTCAATATTTGTCTTACTTTATTCATTCTTTTTACTACTTTATCATCATCTTTCCTACTTTATTCACTTTTTTCTTAATACTTTATCCGACCAGTAGGAAGATGAACCCGAGACGGAGAGCGCATATTTTTTAGATAAATATATATATTTTTGGACCAACATACATTTTAGACCAACAATGTGATTTTCCTTGGTTATATTAATGTGTGACTTATATTTAAATTATTTTATTTTTTCAAAATTTAATGTATATTATTTTACTAATATGTTTTAATATAAAATATATATTTTTATTATATAAATATATATATTGGTAACAATATTTATTTCACATCTTTAAATATTATATTTTATTTTCACTTTAAAAAATATTATTATTCAAGACTCTAATTTAACTTATGGCACAGAGTTCCTTAAATCACCTAGACGGTTTGTAGATTCACAACTTTGAGGTTGGTTTTCTGGGTGATTACCATATTAAAATCATGAGTTTGGTTCTCGATTGATTTGTTAATTAATTAGTTTAAATCGTAGAAGTTGTAGAACTTTGTGAAATAATATATAGTTTATTGACCATTCTTTATGAATAAAAGGCGAAGATGCTCGAAAGCTTTTTCTTGGGGTCAATGGCGGATTGTTCTGGTAGTAATTACTCACTAGGAAAAGATCGATATGAAAGGAACAAATATTAGATTAAACAAAACGTTAAATGAAGAATAATTGGGCCAAAATTGATCCCCGAAAACGATTTAGTATGTAGTAGTATATTGAAAAAACAAGGATCTTTATTCTTTAATCTTTACTCTTTACGACTATGTGTGGTCGAAATGGTCAAGGTAAACGGTAAACTTTGAAGGAACAACATACATTTATACGAATCACCTAACCAAATTTATTTAAAATGAGATTTTCAAGTCTAATGACTAATGAGAATGACGTCCACATTGTTAACATCATGTATAACGAATCATGGCGAATACAAAAGTTTTGCCCTGATTAGTACGCAATTAATTAATTAATTAATTAATTACTAGTAAGTAGTAAAGTTAAAAACACTCCAAAGTTTTGATTTATTGATGCTATATATTTTGCATTAATTTATCAAATAACTTATTGACAATATAAACTAGTTGAGTTGTTTTACTATACATTTATCAAATTGTTCAATTACCGTCTAATTACTTTACTAACACCTTCATGACCGTGACCTTTATACAATAGATTTTGCTAAATGGAATCAATTATATAAGTAAAAAAATAATAAATCAGAACCTACCTATAAATACATTTTAAATCTTATGATGAATATATTGTTACAGTACCACTGCTATAAATCCACAATACCTGTAAAATAAATACCACAAAATAGAGGTGGAATATGGGTTTTTAGAATCCTATTACATTTTTATATGAATTTGTACCAATAGTTATAACAGACGCTTTATTTAAATGCTAGGACATGACTCATATTTGAGTTGGACTAGAAACCTTTCATCCATCAGAGTTGAGCCCTAGTTAATAAGAATAACTTCATGAATCCTAATAGAAATAAATCACTAGACAATTAAATTAAATAATAAGTGTTAGTGTGGACCACAAAATATAGAAAAATTCTAATATTCTTCCACTTTATCCCATAACACTTGTCAATGTCTAAAAAACTGAATATGACCAAAAATATTTATTTCTAACGATATTGACAACACTCCCACTATTTTAAAGAGTAATCATGAAAAAACCATAGCGGTTAAGTTTAAAGTTCATAAACCTTCACTTACATGATCACATGCACAATCATCTTTAGAACAACGCTAAATGCGTATTCATTCGAGTCCAACTTTATCTTATCCCAACGTATAAGCTTTAGTATGCGCAAATATAACTCCAAAATTAAACTTTATTCACTATATGTATAGACCAAAGAACAACTTATACGAATGATTATAAGCATACAATATCTCATGATTGTAAAACTAAAGTACCGGTAAGATACAACAGAGTGTTGTAACCCTCTAGGAAATACAAAAATACTGAAGGCAAGCATATTGCCACTCTTGTATGCTACAGAAAAAGAGAAATACTTATAAATAGCTAATAAATAGTTGGACTTTAAGTTATACATGTCGATATATAAAATTCTACTACTGTATGATTATACTTGGAGAAAAACATTTTAGAGCAGTATTTGTAGAATTCTTTAGTGATCTCCTTAAGGAATAACAAACTTGAGACCTTTAAAAAAAAAATTTCAAACTGAATATATATGTAATTGATCCATAACAAATTAACATTTATCGAAAAGGATAGACTAGAAAATAAAGGCATATCATGTCTATTCAATTGGCAAATGTAATTTCCAAATGACTATAATTCATGTCTCCCGAACTTTTGTTATTATGGCGGTATTTTGGGCCATCTCATCCATGATTGCCACGATTGCTTGGATTTGATTGAGGAATCAGCCCGTATCTCAGATGATTGCTTGTGTTAAAGAGATTGGTTGCGTGCTTCTTCTGGGGCTCAACAGGATAGGGTGGTTCATGGCAGTTTGAGTCAATTAACACGTCGGGATGCTTGGCACGGGCAGCAAGCAGGGTATGACAGTGGTATTCTTGGAAGATCGCCGGAATCGGGTAAGTCTGGCAAGTCATCAATTCAGTATTCTGTCAGTTCCCTAGGTTCCTCGGCAGTTACGGATAATGTGGGAAAGGTTGGAACTGCTTTTAGAGGTAACTGTTATTCGACAGTTTCTAAAGGCAAAGAAAAAGAAATAGCTACTGATAACTTATCCCAGCCAAATTCCACTCCTTACATCATACCACCTCTCCGACAACCACCTATAACCAATCAAGCCCAGATTGTGTTGTACGATTCCCCACCAAACCCATCTACCCCTCCTTATGAGCCAATGGACCACGCAATGACCGAAACACAAAACCTTGAATTTATTAACCCAACCACTGATATAATTCATCAACCATGTTATCTCCCACTCCCACTACTTTAACTTCTTTTCCAGCCCAAAAGCATCCAATTGGTTTCCAAGCTTCACCACGACCAATTAAGAAATTTAAACCAAAAACCTTGTCACCAAACATCTCTCTACAGCTTACTTCAATCAATGCAGAACCATCTAGTTTGATTCCTTTGCCTAAGAAACGGGGAAAGCCTGCTAATGCAACTAAAATCAATGGACAGAAAGGAAATTCGTCCAAAGCAGGAGGAAAGGAGAATTTTGCGGGTTTGATTAAAAAAGCTCGTTTTAATGCTACAATCGAAATAACATTACCAGGGGCGGAGGTTGCGGAGCAACCCCGCCTATCTCAATGAACTGTTTCTCTTGGAATTGTCAAGGTTTGGGGAACCTTTGGACAATTCGAGCTCTTGGCGAATTTATTGGCAAATTTAATCCCCAGATTTTTTTTTTAATGGAAACCAAAGTTGGGGACCATGAAATTAATAATCTTAAAGGCAGTTCAATTTGTTTGGAATTTCGGTACCAACTTTGGGTCAGTCGGGCGGCTTGGCTATGTTATGGCAGAAGGATATTAGTGTTGCAGTCCAAAGTTATTCTAAGAACCACATAGACGCAAATGTACAATTAACTAGGGATGGAGCTACTTAGTGGCTAACATGATTCTACGGCGAACTAGACACTTCTTATAGGAACCGGAATTGGAATCTTTTACGCAGGTTGAAGGATTCGTCTTGTAGAGAGTGGATGTGTTTGGGAGATTTCTACGACATTCTTGTGCATAATGATAAATTGGGTGGAAGGAGAACTCCTGAGTGGCGTATACGAGATTTCAGGTCGGCTTTTGGGTTATGATGGGCTTCATGATTTGGGTTTCACAGGATATCGTTTTACATGGGTTAATAATCGAGAGTTGGCTGCTAATATTCGTGAGAGGCTGGACAGAGCTGTTTGTGATTCTGGATGGCAGCAATTGTTTCCACTGGCACGAGTCCAACATTTGTATAGAAGGGCTTCTGATCATAGCCCAATTGTGCTTTTCATTTTCATGGGCCAGCCCACCAGCAGAGACATTTTCAAAGAGGCTTTCATTTTGAGGCAATGTGGCTAAAGTCAAGTGATTGTGCTGATTTAATAAATAATAATTAGACTGATGATCTGGGCTTACTAATCTGGATAATTGCAAGTTAGGCCTAGTGAGAAAACAAAGTTTGGACATGTTAAAAATCAGACGCGGAAACTGGAGTTTGACCTCCAACGGCTTCACCCATGTCATCTCACTTATGCAGTAAAAGATCAGATTCATCGAAAGAAATTGGAACTTGAGGATCTTTTGGACAAAGAGGAAATTATGTGGAAACAATGAGCTAAGGTTCAATGGTTGGCGGAAGGTGATAGAAATACTCGATTTTTTCACTTGCAAGCCACAAAACGGTCCAAGAGAAATAAAGTTGGGGGTCTACGAAATTCAGCTGGGACTTGGTGCGATAATCAGACAGATACGGGCCAAATAGTTCAGGATTACTACAATGAAATTTTCAAGTCCACGAAGCCGAGTTTGGCGGATATTGAGGCAGTAACAGAGACTTTGGATAGAAAAGTGGATGATGATATCAATGTTGATTTATGCCTGGATTTCACACCGGATGAGGTAAAGAAAGCTCTTTTTGACATGTACCCTTTTTAATCCCCTAGTCCTGATGGATTACCTACTTTGTTTTACTGAAATTTTTTGGTCTTTATTTAGTAATAATGTTACTGACTGTGTACAAGCTTTTCTGAATGATCTTGTTTTGGAACCACAACTTAATTTTTCACATATTATTCTCATCCCTAAATGTCAAACACTTGAGTTAATCACTCAATTCAGCCCTAATAGCCTTAGTAATGTGATCTTCAAAATAGTATCCAAGGCTATTACTAATAGACTGAAGAAACATATGCCTTCCATAATTCCTGAAACTCAGTCTACTTTTGTGCCTGATAGACTTATCACTGATAATGTTTTAGTTGCCTATGAAATTAATCATTTTCTTAAACAAAAAATCAAGTGCAGGAATGATTTTATGGCTTTGAAATTAGACATGAGTAAGGCATATGATAGAGTCGAGTGGTCTTTCCTTGAGAGTGTTTTGAGTAGATTAGGTTTTGAGCGTAAGTTTGTTGACCATATTATGACTTGTGCTCGTATTGTCAGGTTATTCAGTTAATCTTAATGGTCAACAGTTAGAAACTTTCCAGCCAGAGAGGGGGATTCTTAAGGGTGATCCTCTGTCTTCTTATTTATTCTTGTTTTGTACAGAAGCTTTTAGTGCTCTTGTCTCTGATGCTGAGAGGAGAGAGGTGTTGACTGGGGTGGCTATTTGGCCTAGTGCACCAAGGATCTCCCATCTACTGTTTGCAGATAACACTCTTTTTCTTTGTGAATCTACTGCTAATACCGCTTTAGAGATTTCTTCCATTCTTACTCGTTATAGCTTAGGTTCAGGTTAAGAACTTAACTTGGAGAAATATGATGTGGTGTTTAGTCCCAATACTCTGGATGGTGTTGTGAATGATATTAGGGAGATCTTGCATGTTCGGGTAGTGCAGAAACATAAAAAATATCTGGGATTGGAGATGGAAAGATCTAAGAAGGAGGTTTTTAGTTGGATTCGGGATATGATTTGGGAAAGAACTCAAGGTTTTGGTGAAAAAATCCTTTCTAAAGCTGGAAAAGAAGTTCTTATAAAATCAATCCTTCAAGCAATTCTCACTTATGTGATGGGGTGCTTTAAACTACCAGATTATTTACTTCATGAGGTAGAATCCCTTATATCTAACTTTTGGTGGGGAAATCATGGGAAGGGTAAGATTCATTGGGATGTGTGTTAATGATATTCAATTGTGGATTGACTCTGTTCGACGTTTAGTTCTGCTTCTGAGTTTGATTTTTTCGTTAGTCCGTGTTGGAGCATATGGGCTAATCGTAACAGGATTGTTCATAACGGAAGGGGATTTAACCCTCTTGAATCTAATCAGTTTGTCAACTGATACAAGCACGAAAGACTTTTGTTGTTCCAGTTCGTCCAGTGCACAGTCAGGCGACTTGGACTCCTCCAGTGGGATATGTCATGAAATTAAATTTCGATGGATCGATTAGCAGAAATCTTTCTTTCGTTGTGGCTGGGATTGTTGCTCATAATAGTCAGGGAGATGTTCTTGCGTGACGTCGTCGAACATTGCCGTTTATTCAGAGACCAGAATTAGCAGAATCGTTTGCTGCTCAACAGGCGGTTCTGCTGGCTTTGAAGCTAGGTGCTCGACGGGTAATTTTCGAAGGCAACTCTTTGAATTTGATTCGTGACATCCAATCAAATGTTGCAGACTACTCTACTGTTGGTATTTATTTTGATAATATTATATTTCATATTCAGTCTTTCAAGTCTTTATCTTTTTCTTTTGTTCCTAGGCCAGGTAATACTCTTGCACATAGACTATCACAACATATTGTTCATGATTGTGATGGTGACTCTGTTCTTCCGCAAGATTGTGTCTAGGTATTTGGTTTGTTGTTTTTGTCGTTGGCATGTTCTGGCTTTGTACTGTATTGGCCTTTTGGCTCCTTGTTTATAACTATATTATCTCAAAAAAAAAAAAACATTCGAAAACTATAGCATACCATTAAAAGGAAGACAAAAATTTACACATGTATACCTCAATAATTATTATTCTACTTATGACAAAATTTATAATAGAATACACGTAATAATAGAACACTTAAGTAAACTTTTATATTTTCTTTAATCAAGAAAATTTATATTGTCACTCATCTTTGTGGCTACAAAACTATATGAGCCACTTAATTAGACAATGAACAACTTAAGGTATATATATAATTCATGGTGCAATAATAAAAGAGTGATATGAAGTAAATTTTTCTTCATGCCCATAATGAAATATGGACCATGAAGTAAGCACCAAATACATTTAACCAGTTATCTTGAGGGCCACTATAGTCCTAACTCCCAACTAGCCTTTAAATAATGGATAAGAGTAGGAAATACCGGAACCTTTATCTGAGAGCTATCAAATAAATATTAATATTTATTTGAATTTATAATGAAGAAATTTCATTATGCTAAAGTGTTTTTCTCTTTTGCACTTTATGAGAATAAACACTCCCACTAAGTTCAGTGCCTTCAAGAAGGTCATGAAGATCCTTAGCAATTGCAGAAAGCAATGATATGGACTAACAAACTAGTTGAATGAAGTGGAACGATAATGAAGAAACATTACTACTTCTTGTGTCCAACTACTTCACGTGAAATTGTTAGATCTCACCTTAATAGGACAACATATAAATGTAGTAGTAACTTAAATATGAAACTTGTATATTGTTCAAAATAGTACAAAAGTGCATATAAAAACAATAATCATGATATTTTTCACATTAACTCCACAAACTAAATGATAACTCAAAATGGCCGGTGTGGTCAAATTATATTACTAAAAGCTTGTAACTTGTCCACCATAAAATTCTATTTTTAACTCTATAGGTTTAAAGTTTGATATCACGATAAACCTTAAAATATATATGCCAAAGTAGGAGGTGCAGAGTTCAATCCCTGGTGGAGGCATTATGTGGTTTAGAAATGGAGTAGGAGCAGAAAGGAGAATTCGATCCCTGGTGAAGGCATAAGGTGGTGCTTGAACAGGCATAAGTGAAAGTATGTATGTCCTAGAGACAACCATTTATAAGGATGATATGTAATATGATCACATTCAGTTTATTATTGTTTAATAATATTGTTATTTGCATTGCATTTGTTGAATTGATTATTTGGTTGT
>JAYMSP010000680.1:0-44037 GCA_036897095.1 Plantago elongata | reverse complement strand
GGGGTGCAAATCCTGGCCAGATTTGTACTGAAACTAGTGGAACTTGGGTGCAAGCGAGCGTGCGCGACCTGCGTACATGAATGCCTGACCGAAATAGGCACAAGCGGCTGGCCCGTGAGTGCCAACATTTTGCTCATGGTCTGAACGTTTTTCTTCCAGAACATTCTTCTTTGACTCTTCATATTCTGTAACTCTTCTCATTGTTGCCCACTCTCCACTACTTGGGCACAATGAATGGGTAGGAGTTACACCATTGAAGTGCACCCACTACTTGGTGTAGTTAATGTGATTTCATTACTCACCCCATTCCTCACCTATAAAAAGGTCTTATTGTTGAAGTAGAAGTTTTGCACCGACAGAACACTTCTCTTCTGTTTTCTTCTCCTTCATTCAATCTCTGATAATCCAGGCATAATCTAAGTTTGCCAGAACAGCTGAGCAGTGTAGCTTACCTGTTGGGTTTCGACCGTTGTATCCTGGGAAACAAGCGTCCAGTGAATCCTCAAAGCACCATAGGTGAGGGGGCGTAATTGTTTTAAGGAAACTGTGCAAGCACATGCCTCAGATTAGTCTTACAAAAGGAGGTTTGTTTTATTTACATTTTGTTATCTTCGATTATTACACACTGGAACTAACACTATGGTCTGCCTGTTTATATCTTGAGTTGGTCCCATCTTTGTGCTTCATAAATGAAGATTATGTAGATCCCGGAACATTCATTCTACTCCATGCTTCTTTCTCAATCGAAAAAGAGTAATGGAGTGCTTCAGGTACGTGGATATGCTAGTCCCTGCACATTTCTAGTAACTTTTAAAAAAAACTGGTACAAGTTAATCTGTTACAACCATGATTGTTGCTGTTAATCTCGTTTTCGATTATATCCTTAAGTGTTGCACTGAGTCGTCGGTCTTATGTTGCTTCTCTATTAGTTCATGGGTCATGTGGATTAGTATTCAGAAACATTGAGTTATCGCCGGATTTCTATTCTATTTATTGATTAATTAAGCAAAAAAAAAAAGAAAGAAAAAGAAGTGTTTTGATGTATCTTGCTGATTGTAATTCACTGTAAAAATTGATTTATGCTCATTGTAATTGTTTATGACAAACCTACTCTCAAAAACTTATCTAACGAGAAGATAACTTGTTAACAAAGATCACACCTTGTGATTTGGTAGATGTTTTACTTTATGCTCTTGAATAACTGATATATCTCAAGAAATGTTTAAGTGTTGGATTGAATCCTTATTCAAAGTTGTAATAGCTTTAAAGATAGTCATAGATGACTAATAGAAAAGGTGAAAATTTGTTTGGAAATATTTAGTCAGTTTCAGAAAGGAATCTAGTACTCTTAGTTCACTTGAACATTATAAGATGGAGTATGCTAACTGTACAAAAATTTGCGAGAGTCCATGGTTTATGAGAGTCATGTATTATTGTATATTAATTGTACGGTGTTGTATGCAAATTGTGGATTTTTGTGTGGTTCGTGTATTTTCGCAAATTGTATATTGTTGCATAATAACTGTACATCGTATTCTTTTGTTAAGTTGCGAAAATATAAAAATGTACAATTAGTATACAGTAATGCAGAACTCTCACAAACCGTGGACTCGCAGGAAAGTTTCTCTACTAAGTGATGTGTCAAATCAAAGTTCTAATATTTGTTCAAGCCAAGAGTTAATTGTCAACACTACGAAAACCTGTAGTGGAGGGAAGTTAACCCCGAGGTCGGTCTCGAAGGACTTAACTAAGTTTAGCCTTGTATACGAATATCAATAATAGTAAGAAAGCAATAAAAGGGTTGTTTGCTTCAACAAATTTATTCTATATTATCTATCTACTTATGCAATCTAAATAGAAAACAGATTAATCTAAACGATAATGGCATATAATCAATGGGGGAAACTATGGAGTGATAACATCATCAAGCTAGTTAGCAGGATACATGTGACTCACATAATTGACTACGCAAGTTGTTACTGTCTTAAAAAAAATATCATTACTGAGGTTGTCAATTCCACTAAAGCTACAATCAAATTAACTAATCCTTAATATCAATGCTTGAAACTAACTGTTTAGATTGAGTAAGACAAAAGATGTTTTTTTATCAATAGTAAATGCACAATCTAATCAGTGATTTTGTTTGGTAGAACACCAAACAAGATAGCAGGTATAACAATTAATCTAAAAAGAATATGCAGTCAAATCCCGCTTGCTAGCATACATTGAATCAGTCATCACCCTATAGTAGGGATGTTTAGCTACACATGATGTATATAAACATAACCAGGTTCACAATAAACTGCATCTCAAGCATAAAACAAAGATTTGAATTGAGTGGTACAAGTTTATCCTTCGTTGTCACAAAACCTAGGTAGAAAACTGTAGAACGAGAAGTGAATCAAAATCAATAGAGTTGTAGATAATCTATCAATCAATGAATTGTCGGATTACAAGTGAAAATCGAGACAATTACCTCAAAGATAGATAATTGCCTTCAAAGCTAGGTCTAGTTCTAAAGAGAAGTAGTGGTTTTCAAACAAGAAGTAAGATGTATGAATATTAAGTGTTTTTATATCTAATAAAGTAAAGAGACAAATTAGAAACGGATTGAAAAAAGATCGTGTAAAAAACAGAGCTAGGGGAAAAGATCCCCGGTCACGCCCGCAATGGGTAACACCTACGCGGGCGCGAGCTGGCGTGCACGCGCCCGCTTTCTCCTCGCGTGCTCCTATATTGCTACTTGGCGTGCGCCAAGTCTGTAACCACGTGCACGAGTTTCTCGCTATCTCCAACGCGTGACTCTCTGGGCATAGGTGGCGTCCGCTATATATGTAACCACGAGCGCGATCCATTACAACTAAATTACAGATTTTCACTTTTGCTCCCTTTGTGCGAATTTGCTTGTTTAAACTCCATATCTTGGTATTTTGGCTTCTCCAATCCACCTCTAGCAATCATCCAAGGCATTGGGGGCTTTCAAATATTCCAGATGCATGTAAAATACATCATTTTTTCCTTCAATTGTTGCGTTTCCGCTAGCTAAATACCTACAATATCTACAAGGAACGAAACAAGTACACAGTCTCTAATAAAAATACTATAACTAAGCTCAAAGATAGCAAAAAATACGGTAAAAAGGACTAGATTAGACGACGTGAAACAGACTCATCAAAACCTTCTAACAGAACCTTTGCTTGTCCTCAAGCAACAAACTATCTAGATAACCTAAGAAAGCAAGAAACACATAGATACAAAAATAAAGTCCAACTTCCAAGATACAAAGACTACGTGCAAGCAATGAACCCAAGAAATACAAAAGCTTTGACAGTATAATATCATTCACATAAATAGCATGCATATGTCTACAAAATTCATTTTCGAAGTAAATAGAACTTAAGTCTAACAAAGTAGTCCCTCACAAGTGAATCCTATGCATATCTAGTTCTCTCACGCTCTTGGAAGTGTCCAGTAGGGGTAACCCTCAAGAAAATAAGAGGTATGGAAGGTGACTTTCGTCACAAAGGTGCCTCAAATAATTCATGCATCACACTCAATCAGTGAGGTTAGAAAGGACTTTTTTCTTACAAAAATCAACTTCTCTGGACCAGTATCACAAAATGATTCTCCCATACATCCACATATTCACATATTCATGTAGTACACGCTAATCAGTTGGCCAGATTGGACATCTTGGTCACTTATTTGGCAGTGTATGTTTTACCAAAGTCTGCACTTTTGTGCGTGTTGGTTTGGTATACGTGCCATTAACCCTCACGACTCATAGGTTGATAGATACGTAGTATTTGAAACAGGCCAACATGACAACGGTGATGACTAGCACCACAAATTCACTCCTTAGACAGTTCATACATTTTGGGAGAGCATTGAAATCACAAGTATAACATATCATCATATCAACACATCAAGACAACACAAGTAGGATCCTCCTCCCCCAAACTTGTTCTTTGGAACGGGTTTAGGTTCAATCAAATAAAAAATAAGAGCATGTCATTCATCATACTTAACTTAAAAGAGTGTATATGAGCATGACGAGGCGCACACAAGAAGTTTGCACTTTCCAAATTAAATCACACATGTGCCGATACAATATTCTTTCATCGGCTAAGGTCTACTCGTAGGCTTTTTGGACTACAAAATTAAAAATACTCTCTATCTACAACAAAAACAACTTAGCAAACTTAAACATGCAAAATGTTAATAGTCAGAGATCAATCAATACTCAAGCATTAATGAGGTTTAGTACATGCAATAAATGCTCGACTTGGAAAATAGATTTAGACTCAAAACAGTTTACTCAAATGAACATACAGACGACTTACTAAACAAACATACCCAAAATAAGAAATATACAGAAAGTAGGAAACATGCAGATAGACTCAAATAAATAAACAAATGAAGACATAAGGTAGTACGATGAGAGACTCCCTCACCAAACCTAGGCTTGAGATGGTCTCAAACGAATAAGGCTAAAAGTAAGAAGAAGTGAAAAAGGTGCTACATGTGAAGTAAACTAGAAGACTACTGATCTCTATCATCATCATCATCATCATCATCATCATCATAGTCCTCTCATATGATGGTCGTGAAGTCGACCAAAAGGCTACTAATCTCCGTCATCATCATAGTCCTTTCTTGCGATTTGAGAAATGAAGATAAATAGAACATGCATATTTTTGGTATAAAAGATAATGATGAGTAAACATATATGCAACTAATTCATGAAAATAAATGTGAATGCAATGCAAGTTAACTAGGAAGCAAGTAAATCCCCGGGTTGCCTCCCGAGAAGCGCTTGTTTTAAGTCTCTAGCTTGACTTCTTTGCCATAGCTGGCATGAAGGTGGGTACTGAACTTCCCCTTGTATTCCTGGGAGAGTATATAAAGAGGTCCCATGAAACCTGCGAAATACTCCTTTCGACGAAATCCTTAGGAATGTTGTCTAGTGCCTTCACTGTTCCCAATTTACCATTCACCTCATATGTAGCGGTGCATCTAAACACGCTAATATCCATCTTGGTAGCTAGTAAAAATGGCCCACCCTATTAAAACTATATCAGGTGCTTTCCTTTGCTCTTCATGAATGTGCTTCAAGATGACAAATCGGTGAGAACAGTCTCCCTGTCTAACTTGACTACAACATCTCTTGCCAGCCCGACATGTCTCATATGCATTCCATCTACCATCAGGACACGAGATTTCATCTCCTAAAGTCTCATGTATTTGCATCCCTTGAGGTGGTTGTGCAAAATATTGGTAACTGTTGCTCCTTTATTTAGCGTATCTATCAGCTTTGAGGCGTCGATCCCCACTATAATATTGAAACTCTTATCACCTAGGGGTCTGTTTTATTCCAAGTGCCTTCTTTTTCCTTGGCCGGAACGCTGATTGTTCCCACCTCGGGGGTGATAGTGATATTTGTAAAATCCTTAACTGCTGTGGAAACCAAGAACCAATTTCAGTATCTACACATCCATGTTGCTCTGGAATCAACTCCTCAACCGTATTATCGGGAGTCATATCCTCTTTTGTAGTTGCTCCCTTAGCAGCCTAAACAAACGATGCACACCCACAATTTTCACAAACATATTTTGAAACCTCAAAGCGGGTCTCGTTGTCATAAATAGTCACCTCAACCGTTACCTGAGAATCACTTTGATGGCCATGGCTCTCTCATAAATACTAAGGAATTTACTCCCTTCTTTTCCTTGGCTCTTCTCTACCAGTTTTTGGAGTGTTCTTTTGATCTCGCTGATGTCCCTATCCAATCTTTGGATTGTGTCTTCTAGTGCATCCATTTATTTAGTGTCAATTGTATGCATCATTGATAACTCGGGGAGGCGGTGTCTTAGGCTATCAGAGTCACTAAGCTTAACATGATTACTCCTATGCTCTGAGCTTTTCGCTATCTTCCCGCACACGAACCTTTTTTTTTTTTGAAATGACGGAGGTGACTTGAACTCCCGACCTATTGGTTGGAGGGCAAGCGACTTAGCAACTGAGCTACACTTCGTTGTCCCCGCATACGGAGCTTAATTCAACAACGGTGCTTTCTCCCATCCACCCCCCACATGACAAATCGACCATGACATGCGAAGGCTCATCACAACCATTAAGAAGAACGGGTTCAAACCTACAGTGCTAAAATGTTGGTGGTGGCATTGTTGTTGTTAACCATAGAATCTCTCCCATGATTCGTAGAAGGGCTCTCCCTGTTGCTGGCTAAACTCCCAAATTAGTGCTCTGAAGCCTGTGGTCATCCACAGTTGGTAGTATTTTCCCATAAAGGTCAAAAATGCCTCGTTCCAGGTGGTGATGCTTCCTTCATCCAGACCATTCATCCAGGTTCATGCCTCGCTAAAGAGACACATATGGAAGATCTTAAGCTTCAAATTTTCATCCTTAACCCCTTCAAATTTCTCCATTCCAGAGATGAAGTGCTCGATTTCTCTAAGGATTCCATCACGTCCTCGTTCTGAACTCCATAGAATCTTGGAAGTTCTAGAGGACATGCCTCTTAACCTTGAGCCATATGACTATGGCTGGACGAATGGATCCCTTCACATGTAGAAGGAGTGTGTACATCGATGACTTCTTTACAACGCCCATCTCTGCAAACTTAGGACTATAAGACGGATACAATAGCAAAACTACGCAACCGTATGTATCCGTTAGTTAAAACAGGCACTTAAGACTAACATAAAACGAAATGAAGAACTAGAAAAAGAAAGAAAATACTATAACTAGAATTCACAAACTTAACAATGGAGTTAACTCCCCAACATCGACGCCAAAAACTTGATGTGTCAAATTAAAGTTCTAATATTTGTTCTATATTATCTATCTACTTATGCAATTTAACTAGAAAAATGATTAATCTAAACGACAATGATATATGAATGCGGGGAACTATGGAGTGATAACATCATCAAGCTAGTTAGCAGGATACATGTGACTTGCATAATTGACTGCGCAAGTTGTCACATTCGTGAGCTCAAAATCAGATAACATTAGTGAAATCGTCAATTCCACTAAGCTACAACCAATTTAAATCCTCACTATCAATGTTGGCAACTAACTGTTTGGATTGAGAAAGACGAAAGACATTTGTTTATGAAGATTAAATGCTCAATCTAACCAATAATTTTGTCTAGGAGACCATCAAACAAGATATCATGAATATCCATTAATCTAAAAAGCACATGTAATCAAATTTTGATCGATGCACTTCGAATCACATAAACCCTAGCTAGCATGCATTGAATCAATCATCACCCCATAGTAGGGGTGTTTAGCTACACATGATGTATGTAAACATAATAAGGTTCACAATAAGCGACACCTCAACCATAACACAAAGATTTGAATTGAGTAATACAAGTTTACCCTTCGTTGTCACAAAAACCTGGGCAGAAAACTGTAGAACGAAAAGCGAATCAAAAGCAATAGCTTCGCAGATAATTTCCTAATCAATGAATCATTGGGTTACAAGTGAAAACCGAGTCAATAATCTCAAAGATGGACAATTGCCTTCAAAGCTAGGTCTAGTTATAGAGAGAAGTAGTGGTTTTTAAACAAGAAGTAAGAATGTTATGAATTGTAACTATTTTTCTATGTAATAAAGTAAAGACACGAATTAGGAAAAGATCGGGTAAAATATAGAGCGAGGGGAAATAGACCCGGTGGTGCCCGCGATGGGCAATACCCATGGGGGCGCGAGCTAGCACGCACGCACCCGCTTGCTCCTTGCTTGCTCCCTCACTTGCTCCTATGTTGCTTGTTTTGGCATGCGCTAGCTTCTTCGCGTGTGAAAGTTACTCGCTATCTCCAACATATAACTCTATGGGCATAGTTTGGCATCCAAATTCTATGTAACCGCGAGTGCGCTCCATCACAACCAAATTACGAATTTGCCCTTTTGCTCCCTTTGTGCGAATTTGCTCATTTAAACTCCAAATCTTGGTTGTTTGGCATTTCCATTACATTTCTTGGAACCATTCAAGGCATTAGGGCTTCCATATCTTCCAGAAGCATGTAAACTACATCCTTTTTGCCTTCAATTGGTGTGTTTCCGCCAAATACCTGCAAAATCCACAAGGAACGAAACAAGTAAAACGAATCTAATAAAACTACTAAAACTAAACTCAAAGATAGCAAAAAGACGACAAAAAAGACTAGATGAGATGACGTAAAACTAAGTCATCACTAAGTTTGATAGATTACAAATTCTTGTATAGGATGTTATGTCTTTGAGTATAATTTGTATATCTTTGTAGAAGACCAAGAAAGAAGATATCCATTAGGCGAGCTCAAGTTTCCGAAGACAAAAAAGACTGCACAAGATTGCTTAAAACCTAGGTGTTATGCATCATAAACTTTATGCATAGAAGGGAACTCTGGAAAAGCTAGTTTCTAGAAGAAACTATGTTTCTGAAGGAAGCTACACTTTACACATTAGTCTTTGAAGCTAATTTGGTCTCTGATAGTGACATTGCATTGCTTAATAGAGTGTGCATTGTTCCGTTGGCATAACATGAAAAAAGATATATAGTAAAAAGCATTTATTGCATTTGTTGAACTTGCGTGTTACAACATTAATCTCTGAAACAACAAAACAAAAGTTCTAGTGATATTATCAAACAATATTTTATAGTTTGAATCTCAAACAACTTGATTCTCACCTATAAATATCACAACTTAGAATGTTGAAAACAAACACTTCAACGCTAAAATTATACATAACTTCTGAGTGAATATTGAAGCATATATTTTGCCTACTTAGTCTCTAGCTAACATTGCGACCAAACTCTTGATTCTAAGTAAGAACGAAAGTTCGAAGTATTCTGATCCTTTACGAGCTATTTCTATATGTGAAAGTGTTAAATTGAAAGCACTGTTGCGACTTGCTTAAGACATACATCCTGAACTAGGAAAATAGTCTTGGGTAAGTAAAAAGAACATTTCACTTTAAGTGATACTTGTTGAAGGAGGTAGTATTACATAACTACATAAGTTATTCATCTACCAGTCTGACAACCAAGCACGCCAACACCACCAGGAAAAGGGGTATGGAGTAAAGGAAGTACTTGACTTGGGATGTCAGGGAACAAATCCAAGGAAAGGTTCTGAGTGTATGAAGTACTTGGCTTGGGAAGTCGGGGACCAACTCAGGGGGAACACTTGGTTGGGACTGGTGTATTAGGAAACGAGAGATTTGATCAATATTGAAAGGGGAACTAATATCTATCTAAGTGGATTCTAGGTCTTGGTGGCCAAAGTGGATTAGAAGAAGGATTACGCAACCTTCAGATACCACTGTAAAATCTCTTGGGTTATGTACTTTTTATGTACTTACTTCCAGTACTTACATTTATGTCAGAAAATCTTCCGCATACGGAATCTAAGTACCAGAAGTCTTTCAACTTCCTGAGAAACTGCATTATTGTAAAAGTTTTTACAAGACAACCCCCTCTCTAATCTTTTACTTTGGCGTTAACAACAATCATCATCATACATGCATAAAACATTCACTAACTGTGTTAAAACCATATAATATCTCATGAGAATTATCACATTGTACTTACAAATAAAGAAAAAACGTGGAACACATGCTAAAAACAGTAACATTGATGTGTAAAGCTATAATAGTAAATTTTGAAACTATATCAAAGCAGGAACATGCAACATAAGTTAAAAACAATAAAATTAATACATAAAACTAGAACTGTGTCTCTTAAAACTATAACAAAATATTTGTAAAATATCAAATCATAAATATTTTGCTGAAGGTAAAACACTAACGTTGATTGATACTTAAACTTACAACAATAGGTCTCTTGACTATAACACACACGCTAAAAACAAGAACATGCATATACTCATGAATATAAGATAAATATAGTAACATTAATGCTTACAACCATAACAGTGCATCTTAAAACTACAAAAACAATTTTAAAACTATAACAAACCACGAACATGGAACACAACTTAAAAACAATATGTACTTAACCCATATTATTGCATCTTAAAGCTATAACGATGCATTTAAAAATATAATAAAGAATTTGTAAAAAATTAATTAAATCACAAATATTTTACCAGAGGCTAAAATTAAACTCAAATGATGATGCTTAAGACTACATCAATAGATCTTGAAACTATAATATTTGCGTTAAATCAACAACAGGCGGAAACATTCAACACAAGCTAAAACAATGATGATGATGCTTAAACCGATAACAAAGCACGAATATGCAACACAAGCTAAAAAGTATAATATTAATACTTAAAACCATAGAAGATTATTTTAAAATTATAACAATGTCTCTTAAAACGATGACAAAACATTGTAAAAATTCAAACTATAAATATTTCTCAGATGCTAAAAACACTAACGTTAAAACATGGGTGAATTTCATACAATACTCCTCTTAGATGTTCTAATTATACCTAGGTACCTATTAGTTCCACAATAACATATTGATCCTCTTTTCCATTTTCTCGTTGAAGTATAATAGATTAAAATAATAAATTCAAGTTAAAACAATATATAACACATCCTCTTACAACTATAACAAAGCACCATATTACGAAATTTGATTCTCACTGTACATAATCTAAGATCTAAAATCATATCTGAAAACATGAGATCGGAAAATCAAAGACAAATAATAAATAAAATATTAAATTTCACTTCCAATTGAGATTTTAACGGGAAAAAACAAGATGAATTTGTTGATTTGAACATTTTGACAATTGAATTTGAAAATCGGGTGGAAATTCGGCAAGATCAGACGGAATTCCAGCTAGAGAGATAGAGAGAGAATATTTGATTGCCGTCGTGTTTGAGCACCATAGTTTTCAGCAAAAAATGACCCGGCGGTGGTTTCGCGGCTGAGGGAGAGGGCGGTTGTGGTAGAAAAAGATTGTTGAGTTTTGTGAATTTCTTTTTTTGTGGGAAAAGAGTTTTGTGATTTGTGAGTGTGTGTTGTTACTTGAGTATTTAAATAACAAAGCTAATAATTGATTTGTAGTGTTTTCGATCGATTTGTTATTATAAAATCAAATTTTCCCATAAATAAGAAAAAAGACTTAATTTTCTTCTACTTACTCACCTTTGAATTCATTAATAAAAAACACACGCTCATATTTCGAACAATCTCAATCTGCGGAGAACACAATACAAAATTAACCTATCAACAAATTAAACCAAAACCTAACTACCTAAAGATTCTAGGGTTTATATATAATTTATCATCCAATAGATCACACAACTAGTACAATTATATAACATGATCAAGATTATTCATCAACATATACCAGGCTCCTTCATAAAATATAAAGATCGATTCATTAATAGGTGTTATGATTTCTAGCTAGCCTAATTCAGTCAATCCTGGGACTTATATTGTTGGTGGAGGATGAAGTAAAATTATGAAGTTGATCATCAGTCCATGCACTCAAACCATTCTGCGCCGTCTGCTTCATCAACTCATGGTTTTCTTCCGATTTCACCGATGATCCTTGCTGGACCTGAGTCGTAATCAAAGAGGTCGAGAACTGAAAAGGGTAGTTCATTACTAGAGGTGATTGATGCTCTGAACCGTCAAATGATGGAAACTGCTGCATCCTTGTCCATGATTGATCTGTCCCAAACAAATTTGTTTGAAATGCGTTCATCTCATTTGTCCCCAGTGTCGGCGTTGAGACTGCTGTACTATAGCTAAACACCATATCGTTGTTACCTAGTAGAGGAGGCGGTAGAATACGAAGCTGCTGGTGCTGCTGCCTCATAGTGGTAGAGACGCCGCCACTTGTTGAGGTGGACATCACTTGTAATTTGTCTACGTTCCTCATTGGAGACTTGGAATTTCTAGACTTGCTCCTTTTGTTCCTTCGGCATCCTCCACCTACGGGTACGCTCCTTAACGCCCCACCTTTTGTCCAGTACCTTTTTGAATAGCACAAATTACATAATTACAATTAGTTCTAGCTAGGTAATTATTAATGCCTACACAATGAATTCTGTATCACACTTCTTGTGAGAAGATGATAATTCACCATAGAACACTAATATGTACAAACCTTCTGCAGTTCTTGCAAAAGTGACGAGGTTGGGTGAGGCTGTAGTTATTAAAGTAGCAGAACTTAGTATTAGTTGAATCGCAGCGAGGGCACTTAAGTGCTATCTCGGGCATCTGTAAGTTGGCCATGCGAGCTCTCTCCGACATGGATCCTGGCCGGACACTACTGTGAGGTGGTGGAGGGGGAGTCGGAGGGAATCCGGACGGCGGATCTTGTTGTAGTAAAGGATTTGCGCCATTATTTCCAATTAACTGAATATTTTGCTGTTTCAAAAAATATAAAAACCAAGTTATGCTAGAATTTAAAGAAATGAAAGCTTTAATTTCAAGCTAGGAATTTAAGTGAAAAAGAGTTGGAGAATATTATATTTTTCCGAAATTAACTATATATGATATATTTGTCAAAGAAGCTTGCTAGACATGGAATTAAGCAACCATATGATTAGAAAATAAAAACTATATATACCTGTTCCCAATTGGATGGCTGAAGATAAGCTTGTATTGAAGAGAAATTCATGCTGCTATGATCTAATGCCTTTCTCTTTTCTAAAGTGGTTGGAATGGAGAATCACAAGCATCAAATGGAATTAAGGGTTGGAAAGAGAAAGAGAGAAAAGAAGAGAAAGAACAATAAAGAGAGGAGAATGAGAATATGAAGATAAAGCAAACGCCTTTCCTTTATGCTTTAAACATACATATTTATATATGTAGCACACAAGCACACACTACTAGTACTATTGCAGTAGTGGTTGTAATGAAATTGCTTTTCACTTTGTCTTTGTTTTGTTTTATTGCTTTTTTTAGGGTTTCGAGACAAGGTGAATTCTGTACATACTAATTGGTAATTACTTAGCCTTGAAGAAAGTGGCATTGCTGACTGCATTAAGAAAACAACTGCAGATTTTAATGTTGATTTGTATACACAATACGTTGAGAATGTGTGGTTCCCATCCAACACAGAATTGCAAGCTAGCTACCATGGTCGAACAATGAATAGGTATGCCCCTAACCAACCGAGAAAATTGAAAGAAATCGACAAATATTACTAGTATATTACAATATAGTCAAGAAATCTTGTAACAACATATTAGGTCATTGAATGTAACTTTATATGTTTGAAGAAGACCAATATGGAAGCATCCAAGCAAATAACTCACTCTCAAAAGATTCAAGTTTGCGCAAGATATCTGAAGACTAAGGAGGACTCTCCTTAGATAAATGTATCCAGAACTCTTCAAGTAACCCTATATATGTTTTATTTACAAAATTAAGTTGCTTAATAGGATATTTGAGACAATAAATTTTTGAGTGATAGAACATATTGAAGCCTCAAAAAGCTTCATATGTTCGTTCAGAATAGGACAAAAAATAGTACAATGCATTTATTACACGAACATAAATATCTGAACAAAAGTAGATCTCTCTGAGAAGAGACAAAAACATTGTTGTACTAATTTTCATATATTAACGGATTGAATTTGAATTGCGTCTAACATATACTACGCAAACGGCTTCAAATTAATCTATAAATATCACTACTTCGAATGCTCATGTTGGTCCAGATAACGACAAAGTAAAAGACTAGGGGGCGCCGGAGGGGGGGGGGTGAATAGTCTTTTGAAACTTTTGTCAATAAACACTATTACTCATAAACCAGAGGATATCTGATACTTATATTCAGAGAACGGATGACTTAAACAATAGATAGGTGAGTTTGTGCTTTGCAATGATAAATGTGTGTGTGTGTGTGTAATGCTGAAAGATAAATACGAGTAAGTAAATATCACAACAAGTATAGTGGTATCTGTAGGTGGCGTAATCCTCCAACTAATCCACTTCGACCTTTCTGAGACCAAAAATACACCAGAAGAGATAAATGAGTTCTCCTTACAATAATCTTATTCTAAGATCCCTAAACAAATGGTTCCCAACCAAAAGTACTACATGTACTCAACATAACCTTGGAGTTGTTCCTTGATATTCCGAATCAAGTACTTCTCGTACTCCACACCTTGATTGTGTTGGCTATAACTTTTGTGTCAAGAGAGCTTCTCGTATAACAATTTAGTTATGTTTTTCAGAGAGCTTAGAGGAGACAATTCTACTTAATACACTTATACAATGTATGGTAGATTGCTCTTTTACTGCCCAATTAATTGTTACCCATTCTGGAGAATGATCTTTAGAAAGGTATCTGAGAGTTCGACTCTTTCACGAATAACAATCTCTTGTTAAAGGTTCAGGACACTTAGAACTACTAGATTTGGTCGCAACAGAAAGTTTGGAGAATGGTAGTGAGATGCTTGAGAGAATACTTGCTTGAAAGTAGATTGATAGCGTAGTTCGTGTGTGTATTTCTCAGCTTCTAAGTTGTGATATTTATAAATTAATTTGAAAGTCGTTTGAATAGTATCCGTTAGACACATTTCAAATTCACTCCGTTCATATCTCGAAATAAGTACTCAGGTGTCTCTATCTCGTATTTCAGAGAGGACTATACACTTAGCGACATTTTTGCCGGGGTAATAAATGCATTGTACTATTTCTTGTCCTTTAGTCTCAATGGACACATGAGGCTCCCTGAGAGCTCGCATGCTCCAATACTCGATGATGTCATATGTCCAGCTCCTAGTATTTTGTATCAAATACATTATACATTATGGTATTAGTTCATAGTCTATCTGAGGAGACTATTTCCTTTAGTCTTCATAAACCTTGTGCAATCTTCAATCTTCAATCTTCGACTAAAATCCATTAGTAGGATCCTTCTTCGGAATATAAAAATTACATTCAAATACCTAATAATCCTATAACAAGATTTACTAACTAACATATTGAGTGATTTCCTCTTTTACAATGTTCAAGTAAACTAAGAGTACTAGTCTACTTTATGTACTAAGATAAGTCATATGGTAATTAATCAAAAATACTAACAGATTTTCCTAACAAAATTTTCCCTTTTTGATCAGTCACCCATGACTATCTTCAAAGTCCTATTACAATCATAGAAGTGAAAACAATTCATCATTTAATCATTTCAATTGATATTCAATCAGTAATTAAGTGCAGAAAGTAAAAATCAACCAAATCACAAGAAGTGATATTTGATGACAAGTTATCTTCTATTAATGGTATCTGAGAGTATGATGATCAGATAGAACCATTACAAAACATAAGATAACTTTTACAAATATTGAACATTACAATACAATCAGCAAAGTGTTACAAAAATTACTAAGTAAATTAGAACAACATGAGAGTCCAAGCTCCAAATAAACATTAAAAAAAAAAACTAGTCTTAAAAAATAACTTAGGTTCAGAAACCTTAAGTTCTTCAACACTCTTTCTGGATCATTGGATCTTATTATCCACTTTCCTACAGTCTTCAACATATTCTTAGAGAAGCCTTCTAACAGAAAGCTTTGTCTTTCTGGCTAATCAACAAATGACTAGATCTGTAGCTCTTGGCAGGATCTTTGTTTTTGCTAACAAAGTGCTTGACCTAGTAATACTTGCCCAAAACTCATGAATGGTTGACCCTAAGCTCAGATAGCTCAAAATACTTGTAGATGATCTTCAAGTAAGCTATGTCATCCAGATATCATCCCGTGTCATGTAGAATGATTCACAAGGGTGAACTCCAAGATTGTTATGTTTGTTGTAGGTGCCATCCATCTTTCTGACCTTGTGAACATCCTCAGCTTTAGTATATGGACAAGCAAAGTCTAGAGGCTTATCCATGGCATCAATTCTCTTTTCAACTTCAAAATTGAGCCAGGCTTTCACATGTTGAGGGTTAAGAAGATTGGGCTTGTTTGTTCTCCATGCCATCATTGTTCATCAATGGAAGTTGGAAACTTCTTATTTAGTAACAAGTATCTTAGCTCAAGAATGCAATACCCATTATGGAGATGAATGCATCTGTAGGCTGGTTAGTTGCCATCTATCTTGACATACTCAATCTGGGCAATAGCTGGCCTCTCTTCTTGTTCTTTCTCTTGATGGCGGCCAAACTGAATGTCCCTTCGTCCTTTTCTATTTAAGCCATTCTCCAATGACATTTATTCATTTTTGTGAGCAGTGCTGGAAGATCCACCTTGGATCGACTTGGTGTTTCCAAAAGGAGTTTTAGCAGCTATTGGTCTTGTTGTCAAAGTTGGTTCAGAGGTGCTTCCAACTCTCCTTATCATCTAGAGTGCTTGATTCATCATGATCAGTCTCATAATCATCATGGATGATGTTTTGCAGTGGAGATTTGCACCTTTCCTGACCAATGAACTCTCCTTCTTCCTTCTCTTCATTTTCAGAGGTTTCTTTTCAGAAATCACAAGGGACTTGGATCCCCTGGTGATCATGCTTCTAAGCCTTGTTGTTGTAACTCTTGGTTCAGAGACCTTGAGTTGTTCAGAAGTGTCCGTTTCAGGAGCTTGACTAGTGGAGGGAGGTAGTACTTTTCATTTCCTGCCTTTGCCTTTCTGAGGCACAGTGTTCTCTTCCCCCATAGTCATGAATGACTGACTCAAAATCGTGGATGAAGGCTTCTAAGAGTGATTCAAAGTTGCTATGAAGATTATTATGAACTTGGACAATCTTCTGCATCTCTTCCTTGAGCTCTTGATTTGCTTTAGGAGTTCCATCTCCCTTTGATTCAACTCGAACATTGGAGAAAAATAGCTTCAGCTTTCTAGGTAGCACATAATGCCTCGTCAAATGCCTTGTTGGATAGTTGCAATTCTCATCCCTGATCATGCCCGAATCCTTTTGTGCAACGGAGGTACTTGTTGTTCTTCCGAGTAAGACTCCAGCAACAGGTTTCATTTCTTCCGGGGACGGTTGCAAGAATTTCAGCATCTTGCTTGAGCAATTCAGTACTGAGTTTGTCGTATACAGAACTTCTATCCATGTATTCAACATCGCGGGCAGTGGTAGATGGGCAAGAAAAGATGTGTGGTGTTAGCAACTCCCTTTTCAGGTGTGAAGTAGCAAGATCATCTTCTTCTGAAGCCATTAAGTTCTGGTCTTCATCGTCACTCACATATATGTTATCTTCTTCATCGATTTTGTCCAGGCCAACAACCATTTTGCCCTTTCCTTTGTCTTTGGTGTTGTCTTTCTGTGAAGACGATGGAATTATTTTCTTTAAATATAATTTTTTTTACTTAGAAAATAGTATTTCTAGGATATTATTTCGGTAAGAGATCTAGAAACAATTGCTAGATTCTCTTTAGATGATAAGATAAATAAATTATGATAGCTAGGAAATATTAGTTTAGTTTTAATCAGTTTACCCTAATGATTTATTTGAGTTTCAAAAGGTATCTAGTCTTAGTTTACTTGACCAATGTAAAAGAGGAAGTATACTCAGAATGATAGACTAGAAATTCATGAAGTAATCATTTTGTCTTTTGAAGTAGTACCAGACTTAGCTTTCTTGTGACGAAAGTCCTCTAATGTGACATATTTAATTCATACAGAGGCGAAAATTATGTCATAGTAAGCTACATTTTTTTGGACGAAATTATTTTGTGACCATAAGTTTCTAGTTATTGGGACGAAATACCGGTTTCGTCAAAATAGTCTATGGCGATGTGTTTTAGGCGACAATGATTATTGACGAATATTGTATTGTCACCATAGCCTCATTTACAGTGGCGAAAGTTTTCGTCATGATAAAATGATTCTTTTACAGTGACTGTGCCTTTCGAGAGTAGTACAAATACTTGTGAGAGTCCTGTAATATTATATATTAATTGTGCGATGTTGTGTGTAAATTGTAAATTTTTGTGTATTTGTAAATGGTGTATTGTTGTATACTAATTGTAAGGCTGAATTTTTTTATGTAGGTTTCTCAGAACTTTCCGGAATCTTACGAGGGTTTCTCTTCGAGTGGTGCAATTATTAATAAGTTTAATACAATAACTTGTAAAATTCTAAATTTTTGTGAGAGTCCTGCAATATTGTAATATTGTATATTAATTGTGTGGGTTTTTGGGTTTTTGTGTGTAATTGTAGATTTTGTCTATTTGTATATTGTATATCGTTATATACTAATTGTGCAATTGAATCTTTTAGTGTAGGATTCTCAGGACTTTTCGAACTCTCAAAGTTTCTTTAAAGTTAAATATATGAGCATTAACATGATAAAATATAACATTGAAGGCTTTTTCATTATAAAAAAACTCAAAAGAAAATCACCTGGAGAGAACTGACATTCAGGTAATTGGATGACATCTACATCAGCATCAGGTCCTATGGTAGGTAATATATCTTCAATCTTCTACTTCTAACTTCAAACTCTTTTCTTCTTTCTTTAAATTACATTTTTTGTGTCCAAAGCGAACTCTTCTCTAAATTCTTTCTAGCCAGTGTGAATACTTCCAGGAAGAGTGAAGCGTGAATTCACAATTGTTTGAACTCCAACTTGTTATTTTCTATAAAATATTCATAGATAAACAACCACAAACATTGAACTAGTTATGTTACGAAGAAAGGTCGAATTGATAAATAAATGTAATAAATATCACTTTAACTATTGATTCACCATTGTTGACATATATTCAACACTTTTACAACCTTGATGTATATGGTTCATCATTTTCCATGTTCCGGGAGAAAAGGATCAATTAAGCAGAACCATTTTACATTATTAATTGTGTACATAATTCAGAATTTCTAGTAGAATGCAAATTACGCGATGACAACCATGTTGCAACCAAGTTACAATCTAGATTATCACTCATATAGGCTAAGATCAGATAATCTTGGAGTTGGTATCGCCATAAGAGGTATCTTCTTCTTCATAACAATACCAAATTTCTCGGTGAAGTCCAACTTTTCACCTTCGGGTAAGCTCCAATGAAAAGAGTGAACCAAAGAAGCAAGTGAGTACATGAACATCCTCTCAGCCATGGATATTCCAACACAAATCCTACGCCCGGACCCGAAAGGGAAGTACTTGAAGTCGCTTCCAGTATAATCAAACCTTGCGTTCAAAAATCTCTCAGGACAGAACTCTAGTGGATTCTCCCAGACTGAAGGATCACGTTGGATTGCCCATACATTGACCAGGACTCGGGATCCGGGTGGTACTGAGTATCCTCCAACGATGCTTATCACATCAGGGCTGTGTGGGACTAGGAGTGGAAGTGGTGGATGCAAGCGTAATACCTCTTTCATGACTGCTTGCAAGTATGGAAGGTTGTTGATATCTGATTCCACCACTATCCTATCATTGCCTACCACTGTTTCGAGTTCGTTGAGGATTTTTTCCAGGATCTGAGGCTTTTTTAGCAGCTCGGCTAATGTGAACTCGATAGTGTTGGCTGTTGTTTCTGTTCCTGCTACAACCATGTCCTATATCAAACCAAATAAACAAAGCAGGCATATGTTAATTAAGCATATAAATATATAGTGTCTAAACGCGCCTAGCAAGTCAGGTATCAACGAGTAGAGAGTTCCAGCATTTTGCATTTCAACAGAATCATAATAAATTTTGATATATACCATGAGTAGGGCTTTGACATGAGTCATGGTAAAAGGTGTATCAGCATCACCAGCCTTTTCCTCCTTGAGCTGCAGCAAAACCTGCAAGAAATCCTTCCTAATTTCCCCCACTCCATGTTCAGCATCTCGTATTCGCTCACTAATTATAGCTTCAAAGATGTCGTCAAGTTTTCGAACAATCTCCTTGACCTTTTTGATAATGCCTTGGACATCAAATCTCGCAATCATAGGAAAGAAATCTGACAAATTAGGGACGCCAAGCAGCCTTGTCTTCTCCGCTATAACTTCCTTAAACCGTTTCCCAAGAATCTCCCTCTCCTCACCCTCATCCATCTTCCCACCCCATAGCATGCTCGTGATCACATTCATGGTATCCACAAACATCTGATCTCCAATGTTAACCTGTTCATGATTGAAAATGAAGCATAACTTAGCTGATGGCAGATGAAGAAGGTTGTTACTTGTTAGACAAGTAAACTATTTTTTTTTAAATTCTTGTAAACTAGTTTTTTAAACAAGTAACCCTCCTTTTCTATTTTGTACAAATGAACCACTCTAAGAAAGTCTCGCAAAAAAGATAATTCTATTTTATCACCACTAATTTCTCCCAACTGCAACATAATTTTCTATTAATGCTCCCTATTTCTTTTCCTCCCAAGTTTACAATACTTATGTATATACAAAATTCATTTGCTCTTCATTGTTTTCAGATTTTTCTCTTCTTTTCTCACATTTTTTCTCTCTCGATCATATTATTTCACTCGTTGTTCATGTATTTGTAACAGTTTTTTCAAGGATGTCTTATATGTAATCCCACTACATAAAGTGGCATCTTTATATATGTACTTTTCTATAAAAAAACATTAATTTCATCATCATTTGTACTAGTTTCAGCATCATTAAGTTTCGAAACTCATACAGTTGATTTCAAAACAACAAAAGTTCAATTTTATGTTCAAAAAAACTAGTTTAAAAAAACACAAAAATCTACTTTCATGTCTGCAAAAGTTAATTTCATAACCGCAAATCCTAGTTTCATGGATACAAAAGCTAGTTTCAAAATATTAAAGTTAGTTTGAAGTACCATCACACAATATTTATTAGTTTAATTAGTTTAATGTGAATTGAAGTTAGTTTCATGGACTCAAAACCTAGCTAGTTTCATGGTTCTAAAATCCTAAAATAAATGGTCAACCTTAAAAAAATAACTTCATTTGAAAACTCCCTCCGAGAGCTACGATCTTAATTAGGGTTAAGGAAGGGTACAGGCCAGACAATCGTCCGATACCCGTCCTCAACCCTAAACCCCAATTAAGCGTTTCTCGGGACTACAATGCTAGTTTTAGCAAAAGAAAAGTACTAGTTTCAGGTTCATTGAGCTAGTTCCATGATGATTAAAGCTAGTTTCATGATGATTAATACTAGTTTCATGTGTACAAACCTTGTTTCATGCCCACACAAGCTAGTTCCGTGGACTCAAAACATAGTTTCACAGTTCTAATACTCTAAAGGAAATGGTGAACCCTAAGAAAATCACTGAATTTGAAAACTCACTTCGGAAGCTACGGTCTAGTTAGGGTTTAGGGTTGAGGACGGGTACATACCCTAAACCCTAATTAGGTGTTTCTCGGGACTACAATGCTTGTTTCAGCAAAAGAAAAGTACTACTTTCAGGTTCATTTAACTAGTTTTATGATGATTAAAGCTAGTTTCATGAGCATAAGCACTAGTTTCATGGGTATAAAACCCTAGTTTCATGCCCACACAAGCTAGTTTCATGGACTCAAAACCTAGTTTTATAGTTCTAAAATCATAAGGGGAATGGTGAACCCTAATAAAACCACTGGATTTGAAAACTTTCTCCGGAAGCTACGGTCTTAATTAGGGTTTAGGACGCCCTAATTAAGCATTTCTCAGAGCTACAATGCTAGTTTCAGCAAAAGAAAAGTACTAGTTTCAGGTTCATTGAGCTAGTTTCATGATTATTAATGTTAGTTTCATGAGTATAAACCCAAGTTTCATGCCCATTGCCCACACAAGCTAGTTTCACGGACTCAAAACCTAGTTTCATAGTTCTAAAACCTTAAAGGGAATGATGAACAAAAATATCATTGAATTTGAATGCTACCCCAGGGCTACGGTCTTATTTAGTATTTAGAATTTAGGATGGGTACATACCTTAAACCCTAATTAAGCGTTTCTCGGGACTACAATGCTAGTTTTTCAGCAAAAGAAAAGTGCTAGTTTCAGGTTCATTGAACTAGTTTCATGATGATTAAAGCTAGTTTAATGGACATAAACACTAATTTAATGGGTATAAAACCCTAGTTTCATGCCCACATAAACTAGTTTCATGGACTCAAAACCTAGTTTCATAGTTCTAAAACCCTAAAGAGAATGGTGAATCCTTAAAAAATCAATGGATTTGAAAAGTCTCTCCGGAAACTACGGTCTTAATTAGTCTTTAGGGTTTATGATGCCCTAATTAAGCGTTTCACGGGGCTACAATGCTAGTTTCAACAAAAGAAAAAAGTAATAGTTTCAGGTTCGTTGGTCTAGTTTCAGGTTCATTGTTCTAGTTTCATGATAATTAAAACTAGATTCATGATAATTAATGCTAGTTTCATGAGTATAAACCCTAGTTTCTTGCCCACACAAGCTACTTTCATGAACTCAAAACCTAGTTTTATAATTCTAAAACCCTAAAGGGAATGGTGAACCCTAAAAAATCACTGAATTTGAAAACTTCATCGGGGGCTATGGTCTTAATTAGGGTTTAGGGTTGAGGACAGATACATGACGGTCTCTTGACTACAATGCTAGTTTCAACAAAAGAAAAGTACTAGTTTCAAGTTAATTGAGCTAGCTTCATGATGATTAAAACTAGTTTCATGATATTTTATATTAGTTTTATATTCACAAAAGCTAGTTTTAGATTCACAAAACCTAGTTTCATTATCTTTTGTATTAGTTTCATATTCACAAAAGCTAGTTTCAGAATAACAAAAATTAATTTCAAGTTCACAAAAGCTTGTTTCAATAATATAAAAAGTAGTTTCAAAACAACAAAACCTAATTTCATGATATTTTTTATTACTTTCATAACAAAAAAAAAAACCTAGTTTCATATTCACAAAAATTTTGAACTAGTACGAACATATTTGAAACTAACTGTTATGTTCCAGAACAACAAAAGCTAGTTTCATGTTCACAAAAGCTAGTTTCAAAAACACAAAAGTTAGTTTCAGGAACTCATAAAGCTAATTTCAGAACAAAATAAAAATCTAGCTTCATGTTCACAAAAAATAGTTTTAAAAACACGAAGTTAGTTACAGGAACTCATAAAGTTAGTGTCAGAACCAATAAAAAAATCTAGTTTTATGTTCACAAAAGCTAGTTTTAAACACACGAAAGTTAGTTTCAAATCAACAAAACTCTAGTTTAAGAAATTAGTTTCATAAAAAACTTAGTTTCCAGAAGTATAAATGTTGGTTTCACTAGTTTCAAAAGCAAGCCAAACTAGTTTCAAGAGCATAAATTTTGGTTATTAGTTTCACTGTCAGCAATAGTAGTTTCCACATAAACACGTAAAAATAGGGGAGTGCACATAATTAAATACTTCAACCGATATCGAGAAGATAAAAAATAGGCTAAATTCAAGTTTTATGCCAAAAGCATGGCTAAAACCATGGAATGTGAGAGAGACAATGAAATCCATGGTGAGTATTATAAAAAATACATTTTAAAACAGAAAAAACGAGTGGAAGAATCTGATCGAAAGAGGAAAAATGCGAGAGAAGAAGAGAAAAATCTGGAAACAATGAAGAACAGATGAATTTCGTATATACATGAGTATGGTAGATTTGGAGAAAAAGAAAGAAGGAACATTAATAGAAAATCATGTTGTAGTTGGGAGAAATTAAGGATAAAAAATTAGAATGGTCTTTTTTACAAGACTTTCTTAGAGTGATTCATTTGCAATCATGGAAAGTCATGTTGTGATTGAGATAAATTAGGGCTCCAAAAAATAGACTGGCACATATTTATAATAAATTTTTAAATGAGATCTTATATGTAATGTAAGCTACTACATAAAGTGGTCTCTTTATGAACTTTTCTACAGTTTTAGTTGAATTGCTCCATCAATTACTCAATTCTTAATAACTTCATAAAATTTTAATCTTATAACCAAACTTTTTTTACAAATAAATATTTTTAGTATTCATCAGTTATAATTTCAATAAAATTCGTTCAATTAAAATTATGTGCCAAACAATCAAATCATTTCCAACAATGAATAACCAATACTTTTGTAACACCTTGAAATTCGTAATTCGGATGTAGACGTTTTAGCAGGAACCGAACATTAAGTAGAGTTCGTAATCATCCTTTGCCAAATTTTTCATACATCTAAGTTAGCCAAATTATATGCTCTTCTTATTTCAATCCAACATTCAAGTGGCCACCCATTTTCTAACACTTATCAAGTCCATGTAAACTCTAGTCAGCCAAAAGAAAAACCCTAGCTACATTCTCCTCATCTCTCCATCTTCCTCCTCCACATGTCATCTCCGGCCACCAGAAGCCGCTAACACCATCTGCCTCCACCAAGTCACTCTTCGGTCACTAATGTCACCATCCAACTCCATTTCATCATTCATAATTGCATTGTAAAGGCAAGTTTTCCTAGAATTATCATCTACATCAATTCAAATGTCGTCAAATTGTGGTTAATATGTATGCATTTTCCTTAATTAAAAGCATGAAGGAGTACTTTTAAGTTTGTGATGTCGATGATTATGAGGTATACTTGTGAGAATTTATAGTTTCCTGAGTTCAATCATTCTTGTTGGTTTGTTGGCTATTCTTGATTAACATACTTTGGTTTCTGGGGAGAAAATCCTTCTTCCATGGAAGCTTGGTTCGGAGCTTCCATAGAAGCTGGAACAGTCTCCCTGTTCGAGCATCCATGGAAGCTTGAACAAGCTTCATGTTCACGCTTCCATGGAAGCTGTGAACCCAGCTTCCTTGGAAGCGCTACCAAATCTGAAGTTCCAGATCTCGCCAACTCCTTTCAGAGCTCACGGAGCTGAGCTTCCATTTCAAAGAAGAAGAAAAAATTGATGCAGTATATGAGGTTGTTATCGGAGCTCCAGAAGGTTTGTCGGATGTTGATGGTACGGTGACGATCGACATTTAAATTTTATTACAATTATAAAATAATTAGTAAAATTATTTTAATATTTGTATATTTTATAAATGTTATTACAAAGTAAGAACTATATTAAAACAAGAACTACTATCTAATTTTTACTATGTACGGCACATATCTCACCATAGAAAAACCCAAGTTTCAAAGTCTAAAGAACATTAAGGGCTCGCACCGCCATAAGCATTGTGGCATTTAAAGAGTATCGCTTAGAGTGTGATTAGTGCCTCTAGCCATGTTTTAAGAGTTTTAAGAGGCCACCATGGGCTGGGATAGTACCTTGCGATGCCAAGTGTGCTCGCGATCCTGTCAAGGTTCTTAAGACATTTTAAGAGTAAGTTTTAAGTTCAATTTAACGAGCTTTAAGATGTTCAAGTTCAAATGTTTAGAGTCTAAGTCAAGTCATAAGATGCATTGCATTAAGCAAGATTAAAAGATTTAAAATACATGGAGATAGAATTTTAAGTCATGGCACACGTGCATGGAATTTGCTCAGTCAAGTGGTCATGACTGACCCTTGCTAAAATTATCAATTTTAGGTATTGAAGCCGAGCTTTAAGTGGAGCATTGCCAGGCCAGTGATCACTCCCGCAAATGTTCTTCTCATATTCAAGTTCAAGTATTATATATAGACTTTGTACAAAGTCTTATGATATTCAAGTTCCGCTACAGATTATAGTTGAAAATTTCATATAAAGTAAAAGGACGCTTAAAGCGTTGAACAATGTTTTTTATATTTTTTAAGTCAAATTTGTCGAATTTTCAAGCTCACGAACTAGCACGAGTCGTATTTTCCTTGGTTCGTACTCTAATATTTTGGGGCTCTACAACTTTCATCGAAGCCATGTTCGAAAATATAAAAGTCTTAATACTCCGACAGGTTCAATAAAAGTTGAAGCTACTTTCTCTTGATTTAAGAAGAATTAGTTCAATATTAATTTATCGATAAAATTGTAAGTGGATGACAAAGTAAGCGAGAGAGTTAATAAAATGATGATAAAATAGTGATAGAAATAATAAAGAATTTATTAGTGGGATGAAAACTTTCTAACGAAAGATAAAAAAAAAAAAGTTATGAAGCTTTTAAAAGAACGGATGAGTTTATGTTTACCTCAGAACCGGCTCTGCTGTACATGTACTGAATGGTCTTCCGGAGCTCTGTATGTCTCAACTCAGCAACATCATCCAGAGTCTTATTGCTCAGCATATCCTGCACGCATACTTTCCGTAACATCTTCAATTCCGGTCCATAGTTATTTGCCACTATGTCCCTGCCACCATACGTTCCTTCTTTACCTGCCGCAGGCAAGTCTCGGTTAGAGAAGGTGATGTCCTGATCTTTGAGAATTTCCTTCGCGATGGCAGGAGATGAGACGACGATTACGTTCTTGAACCCGAGTTTTAGTGTAAATATGGGCCCGTATTTTTTAGCAAGTTCCACAAAGTGTGTGTGTAGCTCAGAGTCAAGTGACAAGATGTTGCCTATAAGGGGTAAGCCTTTTGGACCTGGTGGCAGGGGTGGATACTTTGGTGTTTTCTTGGTTGATCTGTTTATTATCAAAATCACAAGAAACAGTGCAAGTGCGAACAATGACATAGTGATGGTAGTAAGGGATTGATTAGCTCCTGCAATGTTGTGAGTCAACCATGATAGAGTGTTAGAAGTATGTGTAATTTGGTTAGGCATAGTGGATCGGAATGGTACGAGGTATGCATGCTCATCTTGTTTGTCAGTATTTATAAGGTCATATTCTGTACTCACTCCGCCCGAACATAATTTTTCGGTGTTATTTTTAAACAATTAATATTTCATTATTCATTGACAAATAAATATATGAAGATTGAAAAATATATAAGATATAAGACAAATAATTCACTAGAATGAAAAAGTTTAAGATAATGATATTGTGGAGTTTACATTTTTACTAATATATAAGCACAAAATTTCTTAAAGATAATCTTTATATAGAGACAACATATGGTATGAATAGTTTATTAAAAAAATGTTTATGTTAATTACTAAGAAAAACAAGTAATACTGTAACATGAAAAATATCAATATTCAAAATATAAGTGTTTCACAAAGATTCATGAGAAACGATTCTCTATCTAACGACGATTCATGTTACCAATAAAACAATACATGTTAGTAATTAAAACGTCAATATTGTTAAAGAAATACGTGTTGTTGTAATATGAAAAACTTTAATATTGAAATAATTTGAGAATATAGGTGTTTTAATTTATAACATAGATGATTTTCTAAAATAATAGATTTGTATCTAGATAAATTATTGAATTATTGGTTTTTAGAATACTTGATCCTATGAGGAGACTCTAAAATAGGTTAATATTATGTTTTAAAAAAGGCATAGGTGCATTTTTAACGGGTAGATAGAGAAGAGGACAAGCTGGTTTGATATTGGAATCTTGGATGGTTACGATAAAGGTATCTTGGATTGTCGTTGATTAACATGATGCCACGAGATTAACAAGAAGTCCAAAGTATATAGGAACAAATGTATTCTTTAAGCCATTATAATAAAGACTGGCCAATTGCAGGTTTATAGTTATACTATGTTAATTGAGTATAATCATTTTATTTCTGTCCTTCGATCCGTTTTTATGTTCAGGACAAATCACATACGTACGCTTATTTTAAACGCTTTCTTATCTCCAATAATTCAAATGAATTAATATAAAATTACTATTTTATTAGTGACCATAACATCAATGCCTGAATGCCTGATTGATCTGCTCGACATTATCTGTGATGAAAGCCCCAATCACTGAATACTTTAATTTCATTTGCAAATATTGTATGTTTTTGATTCCATCGATTAATCCATTTTCACCAAATTTCAAAGTTCTCACTTCTCAGACTTTAAGCGATTAGCAATTTAGCATCTCCTAAAGGCATCCTACTAAAAATCAGTGAATACAAACAAATCAAATATGGGGACACACACACCATAGAAAGACCATCATACAGATGCAAGGTTTATTTGATGCCGAAATTTTCCCGTGCACCACCTTCTCATAAAGATGTGGGACTCGTGTATTATTGCGTGGAAATTTCAAACTCATTTTAAATAGGAAATGCACTAGGAGAAATCAAGCATCTCCGATAAATAGATACACATAACATTACAATCCATGAAACTTCGAATCCATATATATGCACCACATGCCAATGCATGAGTGAAACTCAATTTCCATTCGGGAATTACTATTACACCATACTATCTTGTAGAAGAAACTGTGATTTACACTTTTCTTTGTGAATCTAATTTTCTATCTGATAGTGTCATTATACTGCTTTAAAAAAAACATTTATAGTTCGGTTGGTATAATAGAACAAAAGATAGTATGGTGCGTTTATTGAAAATATAAAACTTGCGTGTTACAATGTTAATCTCTGAAAGAATGAGACAAAAGTTCTTATCATACTATCAATCAGTATATTGTAGTTTGAATTTCAAAATCCTAACATATAGTAATTCAAACCGCTTGCTTGTTTTTCACCAATAAATATCACAACTTAGCATTCTTGAAAAATACACTTATGTGCTGAGCTTTCAGAATTTACTAGTTAATTTCAAGCATCCAAACCTTCTACCTACTTCTCACAAGCTTACAATTGCGACCTAAGCTCTTGATTTGAAAGTAGCACGAAAGTTTTTAAGTGTCCTGATCCTTGAACAAGCTCTGTACAATAGCAGAGGAGTTGAATTGAAAGCACTGTTGTGACTTGCTCTAGACATTCATTTTCCTGAACAAGCAGTAGAACTCTGGGTCAGAAAATAACAACACACCACAAATTGCAAATCGTGTCAAGTAATACTTGTTCTCAAAAAGATACGGTACAGAAATGTGGAAGACATTATCTAGCTAATCTGATAACTTACCTCTCTGCCAAACACCATCAAGGCGTGGAGTATAGGAAGAATCTAGTTTGGAAAACTAAGAAACAACTCCAAGGTCAAAGGAAGGTCTAAGTATATGAAGTACTTTGCTAGGGTAGCTGGGAGCAACTCAGAGGGAACACTTGGTTGGAACCTAGTGTAATAGAAATCGAGAGATAGGAACCTCAATACTCTATCGTAGTAGATTCCTAGCTCTACGAAAGGGCAAGTGAATTCGTTGAAGGATTACGCCACCTTCATATACCAATATAAAAGCGTGTGTGTTATTTACTTTTTGCACTTACTTACTGCATTAACTTATTGTCAAGTAATTTACACCCTTTATATAGCTTGTTAGGCATGTGCACTTATCAGAAAGTCTTCCGCTCTCTAAATCTAAACTTCTAAGCCTTCTGTTTTCATTGAAGTAACTCAGAAACTAGGCTACACAATAACTCTGATACCTAATAAAGTTTTCAATCTAACTCAAAACTCTTTCATTCAGGCTCAAACAATCGCGCCAAAGATCTCTGAAGAGTCTTCACGAGATCTACTTCCATTCTTCAAGGATCACACTCTCAAGAATCACCTCAAATGTGTCAAGAGGTGATAGAATCTTAGAAGCTCAGGCATGATTAAACTTTCAAGGGAGATTTATCACCAAGGAAGGAGAGTAAGAGATTTTGACTTGGAGAACTACGTCCATGCAATGTTCCTACATAGAAGTACTGCTTTGATAATGTGATGCACAAGTACTTTAGCAAGGGAGTTGCACATAAGCTTGAAGAAGCTTTCAAAAAGGTTGATGATCAGACCAAAATGGAGATGGCCTTCAAGCCTCCATTGCCTAAATCTCTTCAGATCTTTCCCTCTAATGAAGAAGAAGTAATGGTTACTTTTCCATCAGTGATCAATCTGGTTAATTTTCGATGATGAGGAGAAAACAGATGAGAATGACTATGAAGAACGAAGAACCTCCTTCTAATCATCACAAGGATGGTGATGAAAAAAAGGATGATTATGATGATCATGGTCCTGCCCCAGGGACTAGTGGAATAGCACAAGGCAACATTGCCTCAAGTGGTAAAAAGCATATTGAGAGGACTTCCTAGAATTGTCCCCCACCATGTCCTAAAACCACACATCCTTCTCCTCAACAACAAGACTCAGTGAAAGAAGTTGAGCACTCTGAAGAATTTGACCATGCTATTTTGGATGCTGGAGACAGAGTTGCAGAACTTAAACAAAATATTGAAAGAGCAAATACAACTAAATCTGGAAATGGAACCTAGGCTATGTTCTCTTCAATTGAAAACGCATTCAGTTCAGATCAACCCAGCTCTGCTTAGTTATATTTTGTATTACACTTCAGTTCAGTGCAGTCTAATTTAATTCAATTTAGTTTATTCAACTCAATTAAAAAAATCAATTAAAGAGAACATAGCCCTAGATAGCTATATCCAAAACATACATCAACGAGCTTGAGGAACAAACACTCAAGGACATGGAACTCCTTGTTGAGAACCATCTTACTTGTTTTGTTCTATTTTGAATTTCACAAGTATTTGGTGAAAACGCTCCAATTGATGGCAAAACGGGTGTTTTTTATGCACATTTGGATGATCCAATTGCTTCTTATGATTGCTAGAAGTACAGTGATGGAGCCAAAATACCAAGAAACAAAGTTGGAATGAACAAAATCAAGCGAAAGGAGGAAAAATAAAGGAGAAGGACAAAATCATCATTTCGCGGAGAATATCACGTCGCGGTGTGCGACTGCAAGTTTTAGCGCGTCGCGGTCAGCTCTGGCCACGAAGTGGTGGGCCAAAAATAGTCCCACCGCGTCGATTCTTTGGGCCGATCACGAGATCTCCAGCCCGTTTTGCCATATTTATGCTATTTCTCTCCTAGTTAGGTTTTACTATTCCATTCTCTACCTAATAGGATCTAGTCTTCAATTGAAAACATACTTTTTATTCTTCTCCCTCTCTCCCAACTCTTAGAGAGAGAAATAGAGATTCAAAGGCAAAGATGGATTTGACCCTAGCTTTGGTTATAAATTTATATTGAAGATTATTTTGTGTGAATTGGGATTTGGATTCTAGCATGCTCTATTATTGTATCTTATTCAACTTTATCTTGAGAATATATGTATAGCTCTCTTTTTTATGACTATGAGTAGCTAAACACCTCACTATGGGGAGCTTAGAGTCTGTGGGACCAGGGTTCAGTTTGATCGATACCATATCAGGCAATATCTTGAGACCAGTCATACTTATGCAGACATTTATTATGAGGCGTCTAGAGCAGCCCACGTTGCATGACCTTTTGAGTTTGATTTGGTTCAGTCCATAGTCCTTCCTGAGTTTGACCCTGCCGACCATGAGAAACCATTGCCTCAGCCTTGCTCCTTCCCCAGGTCTGTCTTTGGCAGCACTTGATCTAGTACAACCTAGGCCCACTTGGTCACTTTCACAACATCACCACTCCTATTGCCCGCATCATTCGAGCCATCATGAGTAGTCAGTTTGTTGATGCCCCAACCATCATTTTTGGGGAGCCTCAGTCTAGGATCGACAAAGGGAGTATGCTCGGATTCCCTTGCCTAAGTACTAGCATAATCTCAGATAGCGGAGTCCCAAGTATCTCAGCTTCCTAGAAGCCTAAGGGTCCTTTGAACTCAACCAATGGTCGAGTCATTCTTGCACACCACCCGATGCCTGCTGCTCAGGTTCCACTAGCTGCATCATACCCAGAGCAGCCACAGGCCGATGCACATGATTTTCGTGCTAGTTTTGAGCTAATCATGACACAGTTTCAGGAGTGGGCTACTCCTCATTTCACTCGCCTTGAGTAGCACTACTCCCGTATTGAGGAGCACTATCAGTGACAATGAGAGGGATAGGACGGCTGAGGCCCGAGAGGAGCAAGAGATAGAGCGCCTATAGAGGTAGAAGTCTCTCTGGCAGCTACATCAGGACTACTGGAACCGCCACTTTGGTGGTGGTGGCACCTCAGGATAGGTCGTTCCTGCATCGAAGACAACAATAATGTTGGTCACTCTATACAGTCGCCTTTCTTTCAACTTTAACTGCTAAGGACTAATACTTGTTTGAATTTGGGGAGGTGGTTACGACTTTATTGGTAGTTTAAGTTGTCTCTTTTTTGTTATGTTTTTCATATTTGTACTCTGTTTCCTTTTTTTTTTTATTCATTGAACTGTGACTGCAGTGGTATGTTAGCCACCTCTCTATGTTACTGTTTCGTTTTGTTTTGTTATTTTTATTTACATATTTTTTGAGTCCGAGTCTTGTACCCAGTCGAAAGTCTATTGTAGATATCAAATCCTCTTCCTGCTTACATTATGTTTGATGTTTAGCTGGAAGTAGGATAGTGTGTGGTTAATCTTGCAAGGTCGTTTCTCTTTTAAATAGCAAAATATGTCTAGCTCTTCGATCCAAAAAGTCAGTGAGAAACCTATTTGCCAATGAAACAATATTATATCGGCTATATATGTGCATGATTCCTGGGATGAGAAAGATTTTTACGAAATTCTTGCGCCTTTTCATACTTATGTGTACTCAGTCTTATTGGGGATGACGAACAACATACTCTGTTTAAGCTCTTCCCCCTGTTCCAAACAGGTTTGGGGATGGAACTATTATGATGCGAGTTTGTATTGTTTTATTGTTGACAAGTCTGTTTACTGCTCCCTAATGTTGTTTAATAAAGTTGAGTCTTAGAGGTGGATCTATGGTCTTAATTGATCTCCGTTTAACGTGTTGGGTGTGTCCAAATACTATCAATACCGCTATATTCGTGAGGTTGATGGTGCATGAATAACTGACATGCACAAAAGTGTAGGCTATCGGTATAACAGACACCTGCAAAAAATGATTATAAAGTCCAATGTGGCCAAATGCACTAAAATTTTGAGTGAAACAATATTTGAAATTTGAACTTATGTGAAGTAATTATGGGAAGCAGTTTCAAAATTTTGATTTTCTTGAAATGAGTCGTCTGTTAATTAAATCCCTTCTGAAACAATGAGACGAGTGATATAAGCATATGATAATTCTGGCACCTTGTGACGAAAGTCACTGTAAAGGCCGCAAAATTCGGTACGTACTTTTAAAAAATTCGTCAAAATTTAATTTCGGCATCTTGAATGAGCGTAGAAATATTCGGTCAAAATGAAAGGATAAACGTCGCGCAAAACGTCTTGAAAATAATAACGCGCAATATCGCTACGAAAATCGTCGATATTGTCCGAAAAATGAACATTACAACCTACAATCATGAAACCAATGAAAAATATGTGTCTAATACGGTCCATGGTATGAATTGTGGAATTTCGGAAAAATCGAGCCGGAATGATATTTTAATATTATTTTAATACAAAAAATTGAAAAAAATTCAAACAATTCCCCAAAAAATTACCAAAAATAGTATATCAAATTTTAAGACTATTGGAAGTGGAATAATTGAAACATACCAATAGATGAGGGAGTTATTAGCAAAACAATCTGAGAAAATGGCAAAAAGACCAAACTGCCCCTCCACCTACAATGACAACCGGCGGCCGCGTACACCACCTGCTTAAACGTATTTTCCGGCCCAATGGCTGCATGAAAACCACGTACCTCTTCACTTTTGAGCTGGCAACTTAAATACGGTTCATTTGAGATAATTTATGCCAACCTTGGATCCAAAACGAGAGAGAATTTGAAAGGTAAAGAAGAAAAAAAACTCCGAATCTACAGAAACACTTCAAAACTAAAATTCGACTTCAATAGTTCATAACTCTTGGGGCTTTTGGTACAGTTAGAAGCGAAATTCCATTCCATACAACTTTGAAGAAGAAACCAAAGGTAAAATCTTCCATATTCAAGCTCTATTCATCCATTTACGTGATTTTCGAGGGAAAATAGACTCCTTAGTAAATAAATTCGTACTTTCTGCTCGTTGATCCTAATATCTTGTTTTCCGTTGAAATTATGATTCTTCATTTTGTTTAGTTAAATTCGCACTCAATATTGCGTTTTAAGTTAAATTGCCCGCGTTCCTAGACCGAAAATCATGTTCCGAACACTTTTCGTTTACAAACGAAAAGCTAAAAACGACTGAATCTATGAGAAAATCAGGTTTTAAGTTCGTACACCTGTTCACGCAGAAGTTTTGTAATTGCAGGTTAACGTACACGAACCTTAGTCGATTCCTCGAACCCGAGCTACCTCGAGGCTCCGTACCAGGTGAGTGATGACTGGCGTTTCGGCATCAGGGCCTGGGAACAACTAAAGTGCCTTCTTTCCCCTACTTCAAATTGTAGTGTTCATTTCTGTTCTTTATCTGTCTGTTTATCACTAATTCCGCTACGTGTGATTCTGACTAACCCGACTCGAGTACTAATTGCGATAAGCTAGTTACTAACGCGTATTGAATTGGAAATCCTGCTAGTGTCGTACATTTTATTGATCGTCATATTGCTATTGTTTCTAGCGCATCTATTGAAACTGAACTCCTGCAAGTGTCTTTCATCTGATTGATCGTCCTATCGTTATTATTGTTCAGTGAAAGTGCAATTTGTCGTATTGCTATTGTTTCAGTGATAATGCATCTGATAGTGTCTCGAAGTGAAAGTGATCGTTGAAATTGTTTACTGATCGCAGTGATATAGTGTCAGTGTTCCTTGCATATTGTCTTGTTCTTGCATTTCTGATCCTCATGCATAACATTGCACAAAAATGTTTCTGAAAAGCAACCACTCACTAGTGTTTTTCTAAAATTTTCAATGGGGAAACCATAGTGGTCGACTCTGTCGACAAGTGTTATTGTGCGGGTTATATACCTGCAGCGTTAAGTGTTCGGGCTAGTGTTTATTGTGGACTATTCAACAGTCCTTAATATGGGTCGTTGTGGGTCGCTGCCTACTATCCAAGCAGCACCGGAGGTCGCGCCTTCATAGTGTTGGACCAATACCTGATCAGTTTGGTCTAAGCCCAAGACAGTGACTGCGTGTCGGCACTGTAAATCTGGCATCTTTCATGTGTTCGGATAAGTGAAGTGATTTGGTCTGGCGGTCGCTAAGTGCCATGCGGAGCAAAGCGTTGTATCGTGTATTCATGGTACGGGCACCTCTTGAGTCCGTAGGGGCCACCTCTAGAGGACTTGCCAGTGACACCTCTTGAAGTGATTGTTCCCGGTTTTCCCCCTTTCAATTTAAAAAGTGATTGATTAAATGTGAGGTGGTGGTTTGTTGTCTTGTTCACGTGCATCCTTACATTTCATGCATGCCTGATTATCCTCACTTAGTCTGTCGACTAACCCACTCTCGTTTTATAATGTGTTCCCAGGACAGGAGCACGACGGGGGGTTTGATTAGGATACCTGACTGCGCCAGGATAAATACTACCACGCGACAACGTGGGTTATTTTCTGCTTTCAAACTTAAAAAAAAATATTATGTTTGGTTTGTGATATTCGGTATTTCAAGTATGAACTTATCAGCGTGTTTGAAAATGCTTTGCGAGTATTGTTTGTATTTTGGAGTTTGCAAATATTTTAAAGGGATATATTGAGTTTTGGAGGTTGACATAGTCCCTGACGTCCGGACTAGGATCTGGGGCGTTACAGTCACCTTCCCAGTTTACTTTTGAGCGCATTCTCTATGATGGACACTTCCATGTGAGTGAGAGTTGCACTACTTCCTGTGAGGAATTAACAAGCTAGACCTAGGTGCTATTTGCCTGAGAAACGATTGTGTCTGATTTCTTGTATACTATTCTGCCAGAGTTAGTCTGATTACAAGGTGTTTAAATCTTGAGGATTCACTCTTTACAATTGTAGATCCGGTCACTTGGGACCTTGACTCTATGTTTGTCTATGTGATTTGAGTCTAGTTTTCTTTTTAGTTTGTTTGTTTGCTCGGGACGAACAAATGTTCAGTTTAAGGAGTTTGATGAAACTATATTTTATAGTGTCATTCAGTCCTTTTTATCGGTCTTTTGTGAGTCTTAGTCTTGTGTCTAGAGTCTATTTAGTCTGTTTTTACGCTTTGATGTTTTGCTTGTGTTCACAGGAGTCGATGTCTTTTCAAGTGGAATAAGGAATTCTGGTACTGAGTGGCTCACCGTGGAGACATATGTATCCCGCCGTGGCAAGATTAGGGTTCTAGCTTGATCGTTGTGGCGAAACATTTGGTCCGCCTCGGCGAGATAGTCAGTGATGCGATAAAAGATAAAAGAGGATGACTTGTCGCGGCAAGAATCGCAGGATTTTCCTTGTAATTTCCTTATTAGATTAAAACTAGACAATTCATTCTTCATACTTTCATAACCTAGTTCTTAGAAAAGCTCCATACTCGTATTTTGATATCGAGAGATACAATTTGGAGCTTGGTTACTATTCTTGATTATTTACTTACGTCGAATTCTCGATCATCTTGGTAATTCTTTTACTGTTTATTCAATTCGTTTTGTTCTACATCGAATTGCATGATCTTGTTAGTAATTGATAATATGTTTATGATACACATGAACCCTATCTTGAATTCAATTGTTCTTCAATCAATAATGAGTAGCTAAACCTCTCCGAACACGGTAGAGATGAGAAGGTGATTGTGTATGTGCATCTATGGTTAGTCTTCATTCATGTAGGTTTGTCTCGTTCAAAGATCTTCGTAAAACATAGCAATCCAGTAAACTTGTTTAAATATATGCTAAAAAGTTTTTAGTTAAGGATCGTAAATTGACAACCTACGATTATAAAAGTTCCACATTCTCAAATACGTTGGTTAAACTGGATTAGTTGTTCTCTATAAAACAACATTTGACAAGCATGAACGATTACCCTAGAACGAATTAGCATAACCTTATCTATCTACTATGTTTGTTTCTCTTATTGATCAATCTCATTATTTGCTTCTCTGTGTACTTAGTTATTGTTAGTTAAACAATCAAACCATCAAATTGTTGCCTCAAGTAATCATTTGCACTTATTTACTTGATAGTTTAATTAGTTCCTTAGCGAACGACTTTGTCGTTAGCTTATTCTCTACAATAACTGCTTGATACTTAGTTGGCTAAGTATTAATTTGAGCACATCAACCAATACTTACTTTGTGGAATGATTTTACACTCGATGAAACTTATGTCTTATAATGACTAATTACAACTTACATCATCAAAACATAATTTCATGAGAGACCGTTTATCAGAGGAACATTAAAAAAATGACATCATTTATTACAAACATCGCATTTTTAACTATAAACATTGCATTTTTAACTACTATATGCATCATGAAAGAATATAGGACCGTGACTTTTGTACTAATGTGTTGTTTTCACTAATGTTGGTAACAATGTTTGTACAACAGTGCGTGTAATAGAGTCTAAAACACAGCAGCGAAAATAAATGGAACAACAAGCAAATAATCTTAGCAGGTAATAGATATATATCTGTCAAAGCCTCTCGGCAAATATCCACTAAAATAAGCAATGGATGTGTAAAAAAATTCAAAAGACCTTGAACCAAAAAACACTAGTTAGATTAGAAAACCCCTATTCTTAATCTATCTATCTAGAAGACCTAGCTATAAAATTACAAAGACTAGTAAACATGAAGAGTATCTATGCTATGACAATGGTTTTTTTTATTTTCACGAAGTACTCTTCACAATGAGCTCGATCTTGTATTTATAGATGTTCAATCTAACCGGATCAAGCCCATGGGTATTGTTTCTTATCCTTATCTTCAAGAAGAGTCCTTTGCTTCTTGTTCACTCCAAGAACCAGTCGATCTTGATAACTTGTTGAGATACAATTTCTTTGGTGTCTCTCTTGATATAAGAAGACTCATTCATGACACAAAGACTAAACACATGTGGAACTAGGTAAGTGTTAGTGAAGAATGGCAATTAACCGATTAAACCTAAAGTGCATAAAACCGGACCGGTGGATGTTGTAGGTATTGTTGTAGCAACATTAGTTTCAACAATGTCTCTAACATCCTGCACTTTCAATCTCCCCCTTAATTCCTTTCTTCACAACACTCCTATAAACACAAAATACATAAAAATAAAAATAAAACAGAAGATAAGCATTAAGTACGAATTTTCGAAATTTTTTTCAATTTTCGAAACAAGACACTACATTAGACAAAGAAAACAAAGAGATAGACGTAGAACCAGAGAAGTGACTAGACATCAGTGTTCAGTGTTTTAATATTCTCCCCCTTGTTGTGAGGAAAGGAGAGAATAGAGCATTTTGCCCAAGAGAGCCGAATCCAAGTGTGTACCTGTCCTTACTCACAGTTAAAGAAATCCAACAAACATCATACCTTAGATAAGATACAAGTCGTGTCACTGAGGTTAGACAAGGAAGAATGGATAACCAAGAAAATCAATTATCAACCAGGACAAAGAGACACCAACACTCTTCAGATACAAATTCATAATGGATGACTGAATTTAGAAAAACTTCTGGTATCATATTAGAGGTTGAGCAAAACTGCGAGTGCCAAACCCACTATGAGATGAACAGTTATACCCACACCCATTCGAACTCTACAGACAGACTTCACAAAACAAACGAGTAGACTCCCCCTAAAACATAGTGCATACGAAAGCTCAGGCAATCAAGGCAACTCATAAGCAAACCAGATCTGAAATCAAGAGCAATGGAATCCATTCCCCATCTTAACCCCTCAAAATGTAAATTAAATAAAAGAAACTTAGTTGAGGCCTCTATGCAGACAACCCATGGGTTACTATGAGTCGGCGAACCATGTCAAATAATTGGAACGCGCATGATCCCGTCCAAAGCTTTGTCTTATGCGGAGTGAAGGCAGACACACGACTCATAGCATAGAAATTAGGTGTCTCTAATAGAACTGGGTGCACAAAATATATATGATTCAATGTAGTCTTAGAGAATCGAGTGGACTGCAACAGTACCAGTGCTACCCATAGAAAAGTCACAACAAAACATGATCCCCACTGGAATCTTCTTGGTTGGCCTTCATTGGGCTCTTTATTTGGCCAACATTGGGCTCTTTTAGTTGCTTCCGAAAATAGTGCAAGGAAGAGGAGAAAGTCAAGCAGACAGGACGCCCACAATACTCTAGACCACAGAGAAATAGAGATAGAGAGACTGAAAGTTGAACAGCCCAGCAGCACTAACCTAGACACAAAGTAGATGCATGAAAATAGAAGCAACAACTGACACACATCACATACAAGAATAACACTGCTGATCAGTGATGTTATGATAACAGTGGCGGCGATATTTAGATTAACTGAGACACTAACCAAGAGCTCTTCTAAGGTTAAAGAATCTCTCGGAGTCCAGTGGCATTGTGAATATGTCAGCAAGATGGTTATTTGTTTCTATGGATGTCAACCTCTTACAAATTTACCAAATCCCTAAGGAAGTGATGCCTAATGTCTATATGCTTTGTTCGTGAGTGTTGAATCGGGTTCTTAGAGATATTAATGGCACTAAGGTTGTCACAAGACATCAATAATGTGTCACTTGTAAGACCATAATCACGTAGCATATAAGTTGAGCGACACAACTACCCGCGACAACATATTCAGACTCATCAGTGGATAAGGAAACACAGTTTTGTTTCTTGCTATACCATGAGACCAGATTTTTCCCTAAATAAAAGCATCCACCACTCATGGACTTTCGATCATCAAGGTCCCTCGCGCAGTCTAAATCACTAAACCCAATGAGGTTAGTGTATATTTCCATGGTGTACCACAATCCTAGACTAGCAGTTCCAGATATGTATTTGAGAATTCGTTTAACTGCAGCTAAGTGGGTAGCATTAGGATTAGATTGGTACCTTGCACACACGCACACTGAAAATATGATGTCCGGTCGACTGGCCGACAGATACAAGAGACTGCCTATCATGGATCTATATAATGTTGGATCAACAGTGGAAGTCTCGGTGATGTTAGCAATGGTAGTAACATCGTGTCTTTGAATTTCACAATAGTGGACAGGGTGTAGTGCTGGTCTTTGAATCGTCCAGACCAAACCTTTTCACCAAATTTCTAGCATATTTCTCTTGAGACATAAATAGGTCAGATTTTCCTTGCTTGATATGAAGCCCTAAGAAGAAATTGAGCTCACCAATCATTCTCATTTGGAACGTACATATCATGGCCACAACAAAAGCATCTACCCAGGTAGAATTAGTAGACCCAAACACAATGTCGTCGACATATATTTGGGCAACATAAATATCAGACCCTTGACATAACATGAACAATGGTCTATCAACCTCACCACGAGTAAAATCAAATGACAATAGAAACTCAATCAGTCTATCATACCACGCACGAGGGGCTTGTTTCAACCTATAGAGTGCCTTTTGTCAGTTTAAACACATGGTTAGGGTGGTGTGGATCTTCAAACCCTTTGGGTTGTTCAACATAGACCTCTTTGTCTATGTAGCCATTCAAAAAGGCTCCTTTAACATCCATTTGTTGAAGTGTAATATGAAGAGCACATGTAATAGCTAACAATAATCTAATAGATTCTAACCGAGCTACGGGTGCAAATGTCTCATCAAAGTCTACTCCTTCAACCTGTGTGTAACCTTGAGCAACTAACCTTGCCTTTTTCCTAGTAACTACTCCATTTTCATCACTCTTGTTCTTGAAAATCCATTTAGTTCCAATTATATTCACACCATTTGGTCTAGAAACTAGAGTCCACACTTGGTTAGTCTCAAACTGGAGTAATTCATCTTGCATAGCATCAAGCCAAAAACTATCCTTTTAAAGCGTCTTTGACATATTTTGGTTCAACAAGAGATACAAAACAAGAGGAGTTTACCTAGGTACCTTCATTGTTGGTACAAAGTTTTGAATTTATCATGTCCTTGTAGTTGATCATTTGCTTGCTTCGAAGGTGCCTTCCTTCTGTAAGCTCTCCAATGACTTGGGAGGTGGGGTGAGACTTCTGAATCCTTGATGATGGATCTCTTTTGGCATTATCCAGTGCCTGAGGAGTGGGTTCCTGGAGATTGTCAGTCTCAACTGCAGAATCTGTTGCACTGTCCTCATCTTCAGAGGAGCTGGATTCCTCCGGTGTTGTTGTAACCGTTGGAGCAATAGTGGTGCCAATTGTGGTAATCACATCTGCTTTAGGTGTATCTAATTTCTGTTCCAGGTTTGGCTGTTCATGTGAGTTCATCATCTTTGTACTAAGCATTTATGTACATGTACGAATATGAGACTAAAAAAATGAGATGCTATTGTCAAATTTGACATTGACTGACTCTTGGACAGTCTTGGTGCGAGGATTATACACCCTAAATGCATGGTTGTTTCACGAGTAGCCAACAAAAATTCCACGTTCACTCTTGTTATCAAACTTCCCAAGATACTCCCTGTCATTTAAGATGTAGCAAACACAACCAAAAACATGGAAGTATTTAAGGTTGGGTTTCCTTCCCTTTAGGAGTTCATAGGGAGTGGAAGTAGTACCAGGTCTCAGGTAAACACGGTTAATGATATGACAAGCAGTGTTCACAACCTCAGCCCATAAACGTTTAGACAAACACATTGAGCTTAGCATGACTCTTCTCATCTCTTGCAAGGTCCTATTTTTCCTTTTGGCCACGCCATTTTTGTGGGTTTTAGGAGCTGAAAACTCATGAGATATGCCCTTTTTATCACAAAAATGAGAAAAATATTAATTTTCAAATTCCCTTCCATGATCAGAACGGATCCTTTTAACAAACTCATTATGCAAGTTTTTGAAACGAGTATAATATTTTTTGAAAACCTCAAATGTCTCAGACTTTTCTTTCAAAATGCAACTCATGTGAACCTAGAAAAGTCATCATCCATGACAAAAATGTAGAGTTTACCACCCAAACTTGCTACCTCATTGGACCCATGAGATCCATGTGTATTAGTTCAAAACATTTTACAGTTCCAGTCCTTTGACTGTCAATAGGGTGAGTAGGATGAGATTCTCTAATTTGTTTACCCTAAAGACAATCACCACACACAAGTTTTCTACAACTAGATAGTTTAGGTATGCCAAGAACAGCCCCTGTTTTGGTTATCTTCTCAAGATTTCTATAATTCACATGACCTAGATTTTTGTGCCAAATCACAAACTCATTCAATTGTACGTTGTTACATGTAAGATTTGAGTTCATAACATAACAATTATCTTGAGAACGAGTACATGTCATGATGCATTCATACATATCATTAAAGACCATGCAAGATGTTTTATCAAAGTAGACACGTGGATCATCATCACATATATGAATCACACTCAACATATTAGCAGTTAAGCCATCAATAAGTAGCACATTGTGTTGAGGACACCCAGCAATGTCCAGTGTACCTTTACCCAACACTTTACCTTGAGTACCTCCTCCATAGGTGACCATACCGGAGCTTTGAGCAACAAAGTTTTTCAAGTTCTTCATGGAACCTGTCATATGTCTAGAGCAACTACTATCAAAGTACCAAACAATCTTATGATGAGCACTTAAGGCAGATAACACAACATTACACTTTAGATTCAGTTCTGACTACTCATTATCAGGTCTAGACACCCAAACTTTTCTACCTTTGTTCTTTTTCACCTTCTGTTCAGTTGATGTTGCTACCACTGTTGTAGTAACATTGGTTGCAACATTGGTTGCAATGCAACACTAGCTAAATTTTTCCTGTTTTTAAAAAGAAAGCAGTATCGTTTCTTGTGTCCAGTTTTTAGACAAAATTGACACACAAAAGTTTTCTTAGGTAGATTTTCTTTTTCCTTCACAAACTTTGGTGCATTTTTCAAGAAAGTAAAACGTTTTTCTTTATTAGGTGTAGAATGAAGAGCAGTAGAGTTTGAGAAACCTAGGCCTTTGGTACCTTCATTACCTTGTTTTATGGCACTATTCAGTGTAACTGTACCTGTATTCCATTTTGCTAGGATTCCCTCGGCTTTCTCTAGCTTGAGGGTCAACATCTGGATCTCAGCATCCTTCCTGGTCAATAAGACTTCCAACTCAACCAGTGAGTCCTTTAGTTCAGCATTTTCCCTCTCCATCAGTTTGATATATCTCTTCATCTCCTTGTATTTCTGCAAGATATCTTCAGACATAGCCTGCAATTCAAGGATTAGTTGATCTTGACCTAAGTCTTCATCTTAGAAGAACCTGTGTTAGACATAAGAGATCCATGCAAGCAACGATAATTTATATTCAAATGATCAGTGGCTTCATGCTCATCAGAAAAATAGTTCTCTGGATCATCTGGATCATCGTATCCAAGATACACAACAGGTTCACAAATATTGTTCCTATCATTATCATTACCACTGTGACTGTCACATTGACTCAAACATTGTTTTCCATAATTCTGAGTAGTTATAATAGTTGAAAGAGACATAACATGTTGTTCAGAATCCTCAAGTTTGTTAGATTCATCAGCTTCATAGTCTGAAGCCTCATCTTCGTTCAAATTGACCCAGAAAGACTTCCCTTTCTTTCTCAAGGTGTTTGCACACTCATTTTGATAGTGACCCCATCCTTTGCTCTCGAAGCATTGAACCTTTTCTAAATGTTTCAAGTTTAGCTTGATTGAATGCATTCTTAGGATTTTGCCTACCAGAGGGCGGAGAAGAGGAAGCCGGCTCATCTAAAAACTTTCCTTTGTTAAAACGTTTTACCAACGAATCATATTTTCTTTGAAAAATATCCAAGGACAATCCTGCCTCATCATCACTGAAACCCGCATAATCTTTGGATTTGACATGAAGAGAAACGACTTTGTTTTTTATTGGTACTTCCTCATCGAGAGCCATCTCATGATTTTTGAGATTGTTCAATAGAACTTTAAAGTCCAATGTGGCTAAGTTTTGAGTATCTTCCATTATGTACTTCTTAGTGGTAAAACCTAGAAGACAGAGATCGAATGACTTTATACACAAGCTGCTTATTGGAGAGAGGTTTTCCAAGTATTTGGTACTCATTTTTTGGAGATATCCAAGACTCTCTCAAAATAAGATTTGATATTCTCAGTTTCCTCCATTCTCATTGTCTCAAATTTGCTTAGAAGCATCATGGTTTTACTCTCACGGATACTTGAGTCACCTTCACAATGATTTTGTAGGATGTCCCAAGCATGCTTGGAAGTTGTAAAATTCTGAATGATCCTAACATATGTGAGGGTCAGTATTGCAAAAGATTGCATTGACAGCTTTATCATTATAAGAGGACTCTTTCCAGTCATCCTCAGTCCATGAACTTTCGGGTTTGTTAATAACATCCCCGTCTTTGTC